>LPNX011007455.1:342256-439400 GCA_001517045.1 Pseudotsuga menziesii
TTGTTCTGAATTTCTATATTGGATTTCCAAAAGGTAGACAATCATTCAAATATGAAGATTTTGTTTTTGGTAGGATCTCAACCTATCAAAGTCTCCTGAAGATGATCTTAGAGGAGAGATCGAATGTCAAGCATAGTCTTGTACGTTTGAATGCAGTTCCAAGTCACAAAATTATTCCCTACGTATTATGGATACCTTCAGACAGGATCACTATTTACTGCCAAGGTCATAGAGTCTATATCTCAAAGGAAATGGTATTTTAGCACTAAACAGCTGGGTTTGCAAATGCGCTATTCACTCATTGCAACAATATATCTAAAACAACTAAAGTTATCCAATGAATCTAAGAAATCCCATACAATAGGAGAAATCATGAATTATATGGCAGTAGATGCTTATCGTATTGGGGAATTTCCCTTCAGGTTTCATCATACTTTGACAACAGTACTCCAACTCATATTTTCCTTAGGAATCCTCTTCCAATTAATTGGATGGGTCACACTTTCATCCTTGGAAGTTATTAACATTACCATGCTTTATAACTCTCCATTAGCAAAGTTACAACATAAGTTTCAAACTGAACTCGTGCCATCCCAGGGTCGGTGATTAAGGGCCACCACAGAAGCTATGGTGCATTGAAAATACTGAAATTCCATGCATGGGAGGAACGTTTCAAAGAAATTATTGAGAAGTTGTGCAAGTTGGAGTTCAAATGGACATCTGCAGTTCAATTTCAGAAATCCTACAATTCGTTGTTGTTCTGGTCATCGCCTGTTTTTGTTTCAACTGCAACTTTTGTAATGTGTTATCCTCTTAAAATTCATCTTACTCCAAGCAATGTTTTCACGTTCATAGCCACTTTATGCCTCATTCAAGAACCAATTTGATTAATTATCGATGTAATTTTTGTTATCATTCAAGCCAAGGTCTTATTAAGTTGAATCATCAACTTTCTTCAGGTTTCTGAATTACAGGATCGGGCAGTTGAGCGACTATTTATTCAAAATTTCGACTACTCTCTTCTTATTAATTTTGTAACACTAAGTTGGGATTCCAATTCATTGAATCCCACATTGAGAAACATAAATATGGAGGTTAAACATGGCCAATAATTGGCAATTGCTTGAGAAGTTGGATCAGGAAAATCAACTCTTTTAGCTGCAATACTTGGAGAAGTACCAAAATTGAGAGGCAATGTAAGTATAAATTATTTACCCCCTTCCCCGAACATTTTCAACTTTTTAAATTGATTGGTTCTCTTTCTCATATTCTCAACCCTGCTTCTGTAGTTGCAAGTTTGTGGCACTATTGCATATGTTTCTCTGACTGCGCTGATTAAAACTGGAACAGTCATTGGAAAACATACTATTTGCGGATCCCATGGACAAGAATAAATATCAGGAAGTTATCCTAAATTATTCACTGGATAAAGAACTCCAGAATCTTCCCTTTGGTGATATGGCTGAAATAGGAGAAAGAGATGTCAATATCAGTGGTGGCTAGAAATAACGGATACAACTTGCTTGTGCTTTATATCAAGATTTTGATATTTATCTTTTGGATGATCCTTTCATTGTTTCTGATGCTCATACTTCTAGTAGCTTGTTTAAGGTTATTATGGTGATTTCCTTTTGATATAAAGGTTTTCAAATTATTATGTTCCTAACACTTCTGTATATTGCCCCTTTCTATAACAACAATTTTTGTCTTGTCTTAGATTTCTGATATCATATTAATTAAAAATTTTGATGTGTAGGAATACATAATGGGAGCACAATCTAAAAAGAAAGTAATCCTTGTAACACACCAAGTTTACTTTCTCCCTGCATTTTATGTTATTCTGGTTAGTAAACGCTAAATAGTTGTCCTAGGCATTGGAATATGGTTGTTTACTTGTATACAACTTTTTGACAAAGTTTTTCAATGGATGGAACATAATTATAATTCCTATAATTTTGACATATTTATTGTTGATAGTTTTGGAAAATTTTATTTGCATTTCTACACTAAAATCTCTCTCTTTTGCAGTTGATATTGGATGTGGATATTCATTAACTTGGACAATATCAGGAACTATTGGTCCCAAGCGAGGAATTTAGGGATTTTGTGAATGCACACAAGAACATTGTTGGTTCCAATGAATCAGCAGCAACAATTCCATCCACCAAAGATGATCCTACCAATGAAGAAAGAGAAATTCAAAGGAACAAGTCATAGAAAGAACAATTGATTTCAAATAGAGATTCGTTGGCTTCCAACAACCTTCTCACTTTTTATCTTTTTTCTAGTTAATAAAAATTGAGATTGGTTTCTATATTAATAAAATATCGAATACATTATTAATAGTGCCTTCAGAGTTTATGATTCTGAAGGTACTCTCAATTTGAAAACTTCAATTTCTCGAAGCAGAGATCATCGCAAGCATTTTGATTTCATCATTCATTTAGCAGTTGTTAAGACCAATTTATATATAATCAATTTTTTCATTCGCGCATATGAACTCTTTATTATAAATATTATTTAAATGATGATTCAATTTCAGTTGATCTATGGCCTGCTAATCTTATCTTACGTCTAGATCAAATTGGATTCTATAATTTTTATCTTTTAACATGATCTCCTTATGAATTTCATCAAGGTTTCAATACTTTGATTTGTAATACTAGGAAAAGTATTAATGA
This sequence comes from Pseudotsuga menziesii, assembly GCA_001517045.1. Lineage (NCBI taxonomy): Eukaryota > Viridiplantae > Streptophyta > Pinopsida > Pinales > Pinaceae > Pseudotsuga > Pseudotsuga menziesii. The sequence goes on from LPNX011007455.1 coordinate 344,938, forward strand.
TTAATTGCATGTTTTATATATTGTTTGGATTAATGATATTGATTCATTATATATAGAAACATTAAAACCTATAAACTATGTCTAACATTAAAACCCTAAAAAAAACTATGCCTAAATGAATGATCAAACTTTCATTCTATTTATACCCTAACTATGATGGCACCCATGCAAATTGAAACTATGAATACAACATGTGGTATCTATCCTAGCTTGGATTTGAAACACGAATCATTGCATCATTGGACACTTGTTGATCACAGTACAATGAAATCATAATCATTTCATCACTCTATCAATGATATTTTGAAAGCCATTTTTATTTATAAGACATGTACAAATATTTCATGATTTCATTTTTTGTGTCACCATTATGATTCTGTTAGATGTAACTCGCCAATTTCCCCTATCTCTTAAGTATAATGTTGCACAGGTTGGAAATTTACATTTGGTTTTCTCTGAGGACTTCATAGCGAAAGCAATGAAGTTTCAACAGATGGGAGAGAAGTGGTTTAAATGGGGGAGATAAATAAGGCCAAATGGAAACAATTTTTTCTTCCCTTACCTGCAAATTTCGATGATAAATTTGGGTTACCTACGAAATACCTCAACCCCCAGTGGTGGTCACTACTTCAGTTGATCATCACGTATATAACATGTGACGGTCGATTCGCCTCTGTAAATTATTATCATGTAAGGCTTTTGATGGCATTCAAAGGGTATAAGTTGAATTTACCATGCTTTTTGTTCAATAGATTTAAAAAATGGCCTATGTTGTTCAAAATACCATAGGAAGCTAGGATCGAAGTCTTTTTCATCACAGTTTATTAAAAATATTGATTCAATATCAATTGTCTTTAATTTATCAGGGTTATGATGAGTTCTTTGTTGAAAATGGCTTTGGTTCGACTAAATTTTGGCCTCCTTCTACCTCTAAATCTTGGCTGAAGAGAAGAAAACACTATGTTATTGAAATTCCTACGTTTAGTCCTAATCCAAACCCTAATGAAGTGGTCGATAATAATCCTACCTTATTGAACAATTTAGGGAATGATCTAGTAGGTGATAATATCATTCCTATGACTAGAATTTCTGTTAATTCACAGCATGATCGAATTGGTAAAATTCTTGTACAAAAAAATTAGAAAATCAATCGAATGCTAGAACATGGAATTAACCCTATTTGATGAACTTAGAACCACAAAGAGGGAGTATATTTATGTGATTGCTCGACGATTTACTCATATCATGGCCACGGTCATGAATCCTTCTACGATTAAATAGCAGAGAGAGTCCCCAATGGTTGAAATTCTAAGTGATAAAGATAATATATCTCCTATTTATGAGATTTCTCATGGTATTGATGGTGGTGAACAAACTGTGGATATAAATAACCATGTAGCTACTTCTATTAAAGAATCTACTAATGGATTATCTTTATGTAGATCTGAGCCTAAATCCATCATGTACAGGTAACTCTTCGCCTACTAGGAGTGTGAAAAAATTTAAGCAAAGTCTCAAGCAGGTTTTTAAAAACGGAGTGTCTCAGTTAGAACCTGAAGTAAAGGAATCGTGTGCCAACGAATTGGGTAAGCATGAATAAATCATAACTCTTAAAGGATAATTGTTAGTATGGGTGAATATATGGCAAGAGCTGAAGTTAAAAAATGATAAATATGAAGATGTTAATAGATCCCTAGCTATATCTAATGAACGATTGCTTATACAGGGGGGACAACAAAAGGTTAAAATTATAAAACTCCAAGCCAAGTTATCTAAAGCACGGCAAGCTGCAAAATTGCAAATTATAACTTAAAATTTGTCTTGTTATAGTTAAACATGCTTTTTATTTTGACAGGTAATAAGTGATTTGATTAGCATACCCACAGAATCGAAGATTCTGTGGGCATGCTTAAATTTTGTTTGTTGTTGTTACATTATTGAATGTGATTTTAAAAAAGAAATTTAATATGTGGTTGATTGGTTATTGCAGGTGTCGATTATGGATGTGTGTTTTTTTTATGCTATTAGACTCGCAAGAATTTTTCTACCAGACGATAAAAAAAATTCTCCTTATGATGATCTAGATGTGAGGTGCCTGGATTTCTGATCACCAAAATGATTATGGGAATCGTTTGTTTTTAATTATTGACAGATGTTAGAAACTGAATGTTTATTTTTAGAGAGTAGATGCATAGAATTCTAAGGGTAGTTGATTAGTTTTTTATGTAAGTCATGAGAAAAACCTGAAGATGGGGATTCGAGTATGAATGAGAAGACTTTTACATTGGAGTAAATACATAAATGTACTACAAGTTTCTTTTGGAATTTCATTCCTATGGTACTGTCAAGAACTTGTTCGAAAGAATGGTATAATTTTGAATTCAGTTTTTATGAATACATATATATACATTCTCCCCATTATTTTCTTCTTCTTATCACTTATAATTATACTTTTATATAATTTTGGACATTATGAATGAATTACTCAAAGCACAAACTCATTTCTATATTTGATATTAATATTGTATGTGTCATGTTAATTAATTTTATTAGTTAAACTTGACTGTGTTATATTATGTTTATTAACTTACTAATTGATTCATTTGTGTTTCTACAAGTATTCAATTAAATAGTTAATTATTCTTAATTTCAAATATTTAAATGTTAGACATTTTATGTTTTATGATAATAAATAATTTTTTATTTATTGTTCTTTAATCATAAATATTATTATTGAACTGAAAGTTACTCATGATATTGACTTTGATGATTTCCTCTCATAATTAAATAATTTAACCTTTTGTTATCTATATTGCGAATAGAACATTAACATAGTTAATAGTTTGCTCTTGGCAAAGATAGGATTCATTAGATTAGATTAATTTTTAATTTATAGTTTAGTTTTTTTTATGTTTGTCATTTAGCAGATGTTAAATAGATTTTATATTATAATTAGCTATCTTTCATCTATTAAGGAGTTTTTTATAATACCTTCTAAAAACTTAAATACAAACTCTCTTTAAGAGAGCATAACATAGATTAGATATAGAAAACAAGCTTTGATTTAGTAGTTGTTAAATATAAATTTCATTTTAAATAGATTAGTGTGGCTTGTAGATAAATATATAGTTTTAACTTAGTAGTTTCACTAGAATCTATTTTAACTTTTAATTTGTTAATTAGTTTAGGACACACTCTTTCTAAGTTTAAGTAGTAAGACTCTCCTTAAGAGAGAGAAACTTAGATGGTAGCAGTACCATAACCTGTGAGAATTAGCCATACCGACCACATCGTTGGTTGTATTAAGCGCTTTGTGTGGGTTGATTCTCAGTCGTTGGCCTTCTTCAAAAAATTCGGCCAACAAGATCTTAAGGGAGATCAGCTAGTGAAAATGGAAGAGCAAGGAGTTGGTAACATTAGTTTCTTATATTGACTTTTTGTTCCTCTTGGTCATCTTATATTTCTGAGTGAGAGGATTTTAGGAAATACTTAGATGGCTGCTAATGTGCAAAGTCCTCAAGTTAGTGAATTAAGGTCAATAATAGTATACTCATCCATTGGGTTCACTGTTTGGTGTTATTTTGGGGCTTGAGGCATCAAAGTCCTTATTTTCTAAGCTTCTGACTTTTTTATTCTGAGCACCAATGGCATTCTTTGATGCTACTCCAATGGGAAGATTTCTGAGTAGAGTAATTATTGTACAAAATAACCATAGGATTCCTTCTTTTATTTTTAAAATAAAAGGTGAAATTTGATATACCTTGGGGTAATAAACTACTGACATTCCTTATTTTCCAGATATCTTCAGATTTCAGCATTCTTGATGTAGATTTTTTTTTCAGCTTTGTCTTCAACGTGTCATCTACCATGAATGCTTACAACAATATTCAAGTTGTGGATTAACATGGAAAGTTTTGTTTACGGTCATTCCGATGATTTTTTTTACCTTTGAATCCAAGTAAACTTCTACTTAACACAAATTTCTTAAGAAGAATTTGTACTTGACTATACTATGTTGTGATAGAAGTTATAACTTTTTTTTTGTTTGTTCAATATAATCAGAAATACTATTTTTCTTTTGCTAAAGAATTGACGAGGTTGAACGGTACAAAAAAAATCACATATTTCCATAGCAAGAACAATAACCTTTAGGAATTTCAGGGTTGAGGATCAGTTTTTGAAGAAGAACTTAAATATTCTCAGGATAAAAATTCGAGCCCCTTTTTCTAGAATTTCTTAGAAAATGAGTGGTTGATTCATCATCTAGAGGTGTTGAGTTCAATTGTTCTTTGCTCCTCTACTCTTGTTATGGTTCTACTCCCAAAGGGCAGCTTTAATGCTGGTATGCACAATGAAACTAAAGCTCAACTATGGGATATTCTGTTGTTACTGGATGATTTATGTATAAGTTAGTCATCCTTAACAATTTGAAGTGGTGCAGGTTTTGTTGGGATGGACCTATCTTATGGTATGTCATTTAACATGTCCTTGGTTTTCAGTATTCAAAACCAATGTACACTAGAAAACTACATTGTTTCTGTAGAACACATCAAATAGTACATGTACATTCCTAGTGAGGATCCAACAGTTATGGAAGATCTCAGACCACCAGATAATTGGCCCTCGCATGGAAAGGTGGAATTACAAGACTTGAAGGTACCTTTGTTGTGCTTTATAAAAAGATGATTGTTAAACATTATTTTTCTTTTATTGAAATTTGAATGGTTAATGATGTTTGTAGTCAAATATATTTGATATTTGTGCATATTAGATATAGATCCAACAGACCCCTTGTTTTACGGGGTGTACATGTGCGTTACATGTACATTTGAAGGAGGGAAAATGATTTGGCATTGTTGGCTGAACAGGAAGTGGGAAGCCCACTCTCATTAGTGTTATTTTTCGATTAGTTGAACCTGCACGGGGTAGAATTATTATAGATGGTTTGGATACTACCTCTATTGGGCTTTATGTTTTTCAATCACGCCTTGGGATTATTCCTCAAGAGACAACACTTTTTCGTGGAACCGTTTGCTTCAATCTGGATCCATTATCTAAGCACTCAGATTTCAGAATTTGGAAGCATGTAAATTCTACTCAACATAATTCCTTATTGAGTTATCATATGTAGGGGGAAAATAGTAAATAATATTATGAATTTATTTTTTTGCTTTGATTAGGGTTCTAAACGAGTGTCAACTTGGAGATATTGTAAGACGGAAGGTGGACGGCCCAAATTCACCAAGTAATTGTTGTACTAAATTCATATTTTTAAATGACATAGAATTATTTGACACAGGGTGAATAATTTGGCTTCATGGCCCTAAAAGATTAATAAAATGCATCGGGGGATGATGGAGAAAACTGGAGCATTGGGAAAAGACAATTATTTTGTTTGGGACGTGCATTGCTAAGGAAAAGTAAAATTCTTGTTTTGGATAAAGCAACAAATTCTCTAGACAATAATTAGAAAGGAATTTGCAGATTGCACTATAATTACGGTCGCACACAAGATACCCACTGTGATGGATAATGACATGGTTGTTTCCATCAGTGATGGTAAGGCCCTATGATTGCATCTTATCCCTGTGTTGTATCCATGGATGTGTTTCAATTGAATTTATTGCATTCAAGGAAATGGATGATAGTGAAAGTATATTTATTTCATTTGTACCTAATTTGAATGGTTTTGATTTGAATTCATGCAGGTGAGATGGTGGAGTTATATCATCCATTGAAGCTTATGGAAAGGAGAGGATCATTATTTGGGAGGATTGTGATAGAATATTGGTGTCACACATCAAATTCTCTTATTCATTCAACAAGAACTAAATGAATATCCTTTTCTATCTCACTGTCCATTTCATGAGATCTTCGGTCGATGCTTTGATGGGTTAATTGTACCATTAGTGGCCTTACATTGATGATTGTTCAATTGAATTATTATCTTGTTAGATAATGTCTCATTATTAATTTTTTTTACTATTGAGATTTATTGAGATTTCAAATACAGTATGATGCAAAAGCTTTTCCTGCCTTACAATAGACTATTATTATTGTATGGAATGGATGAAGGCTCAATTTTATTATTTATATGGAATGGATGAGGGGTATTTTATGCTCTCTCATCGATGTTATGAATTGTTAATTATTTATGAGAATCATAGGTTGTGCATTCAAAAAGAAGATGTGAGAATCAGAAGTTATGCATCTAAGATGAGGATGTACTTTGTCTTTAGGATGTCATTACCATTAAGGCTTGCAGCAATTTGAAAGTACCAACTGTTGTATCATGGTAAGTTTTGTTTGCAGCCATTCCAATTGTTTATTTAACTTTTCAACCTCATATAAATGTCCAAATTTATTGAGAAGACTATTACTCGACGACGAATGTTGTGAGAAAAATTAGAACTGATTTTTGTTTGTTCAATTTAATAAGAAATATTGTTTTGCTTATGCTCAAGAACCGATGAGACTAAATAGAACAACTAAATCCCGTATTGCAAATAATTTTGGAAACTATATAGCAGGGGGGATGACCAATAGAGATTTTATGGTGGAGGGTCAGTTTTGAAAGAAAAACTTAGACCCTCTTGATAAAAATTCAAGTCCCCATTTCCATGGTCAGTTTTGAAAGAAAAACTTAGACCCTCTTGATAAAAATTCAAGTCCCCATTTCCATGATTTCTCAGCAAATGAGTAGTTGTTTCAACGTTTGGAGGTATTGAGTGCTATTGTTCTTTGCTCCTCTATTCTTTCCTTGGTTCTACTCCCAAATGGCACTGTCAATCATGGTGTGTACAATAAAACTATATGTCAACTGTGGGAGGTTTCTGCTGTTATTGGGAGGTTTAGGATGGCGATATTTACAGGTTAGGTTGTTTCTGTGGAAGGTTTCTGTTGTTCTAAGTTTTCTTTCATGTAGTGAACCAATCCGGTGATCCCAACAAAACCTGCAGTAATATTCTCAGAAACGAAGTCTTGAAGAGAAGGAATCTCTTATTTTTATGATTTTTTCAAAATTGTATGTTTACAGTTGTTCTCATGATCCATCTAGACTCGTTTCCTTTTCTTCAATGTGCCATTGGATCGACACATAACATAAGATCTGATGTCACTATAACCATGATGTCTGAGAAAAGTTATGTACTCTTTGGTCAAAATAAGAGAAAAAACAATGCAGGAAGGGATTAGGCATTCTAACCGAATCGGGATTATGATTTTTTAGTGAGTTCTTTTCTCCAGGATGAGCAGGACTTGGAGTCAATTTTCCCATCAGAAGACAAGATGATCTGTAAACCATTCTCCCAAGTCTAGCAATATTTGTGCAATATCTTGCTTTCTTTTAATTTAAAAATCCATTCATGTTTAAGGCCGACATACAAAAAATTAAAGAAATTTCAAATCAATTTATAATATACTCATGTAAATTAATAGGGAGAGGCTATAGACATCGAGGAATATTTAAATCCATGCCATGCTTCACACCAGGTACTTCAAGAAAGTACATCATGGAACACAGAATACATAGAAAACACTTTTCACGACTCAACATATTGGTCTTTGTGGCCATTGAAGCTACAAAATATACCGAATGTTTATCCATCCAGCACAGAAGTATGACATCCTTCTGAAGTGTATTTTCGAGTTGGAAAAGTACCAGTAATAGAATTCCAAGAATTTGCCAATGAAAATGAAATAAGGTTAAAATTTTAGGGTTTGATAAAGAGAGTAAATAGAATCTCTAATATCTAGAATTTAAACGCTGACAAAGAAAATGCACGCCACCCAGATCCTGGAGTGAAACTGTGTTTTCCAATCAAACTCTCTCTCCTTATCGAAAGTGCGTCGACATTTTGCCTCTGCATGAAACAAGAGTATTAAATAATTTCAATATTTTCTTCGTGATGCTTCTTGAAAGGGAGAAACAGGAAATTTGAAAAAAAAATTCATCGGTCTTATATGTCGGTGACTAGTTTTTGTATGTTTTATTCATTGCTCTTTTTAAGGCGGTGCTTATGGCTGCAATAATATGTATAGTTGGGGCTATGGTACCAACACCGTGGGAATCATCCATGTTCAATACAAAAGGTAAGTCGTTTCCGTTGGCTCTGTTAACTGTCAATCATCACTTGAACTTCTCTCTCATTCTCATAATTAACATTGATGGATCAGGGGACAATGAGGTGGTTTCTATCACGGGATTAATGAATTGTTGGTAGCCAATTTCCCAGAACTAGGATTAGAATTGGCAGAGCAACAATATAATCTCGGTGCGAAAATCATTTCTTTAAAGGTCACCAACTTGCGATGGGAAAATAGTTACTTCCTAGAATGTTGTTTCGAGCAACTAGCAATATGACCATACTTTCGTGCACTGATTTCTGGCTTTTGTCTATTCCTTCATTAAACTTTTTATCGGTGAAGTGTATGGGTTATTATTTCTAGATTTGGTGAGGTTTTTGTCCTTTTGTTTATTATTTTGGTTAATAACAGTCCTTTGATTATGTAAGGGACGCTACAATGGCTACTATTTATTGTCCTCTCCTGATTGTTCTTTACGAAGAGTGCTTTGTTTAAGGCTAAGTGGGGGACACACTAATCATCCATATCATAAGTTTAAGAAGAGAATACCCAATTGCTAAATAATTAATGTGATGGGGGAGTATGAAATGGAGAGCGTATTATGCGGTATTTAATGATGTGGTGGGTACATTGCTACCTATTCAATCTCAAGAAATTCGATATCTAATGGGTAGAAATGGATATGTTTCCCATAACCAGGCGCATAACAGGATGCATATTGTACTCGCATGTCGAGCTATCAGAATTCAGAACCAACACTACATAATTGCAAGGAATAAATTATTATTAATGTCTTTAGAGATCGTGTCGTATATTTTACCAGTCTCATCCACTTACGAACAAGATTGAATGTGAGAAAAGAGAAATAAAAACAAGTTGTTAGGCGTTATTGATTGAGATATTTATTTAAATATGAAGCATTTCACATTCAACAATGTATACCTTTTGTTTTTCAAGAAATGGTGGACAACAACTAGAAACCTTCAAATTTGACAGGTACTATATGTGCATATTGTTTATGATTTGTGCATAGTGGTTTCGATTTACAGTGTTTCAAATCTTTAATTCTTGTTATGGGAAGAGATAATTAGGTTATTATAATGACATTCAATCTTATCCTTCTCAGAATCTAAGTTTTTGGAATCTGACTCATGATCTAAATCTGAATGAATAGGAATCAAAATTTAAATCAAGGTTCTTCTTTAACTCAACTACGATTGTTCCTTCTTTTGTATTTTTATCCACCATTCATGTTGATACCACTCCTAGGTATCTATGGTTATCTCTCTTGTAGATACCTTACTTGTCGCTACCCCATAACTATCTTACAATTATAATTGGAATTATGATACCTTTATTTTAAATTATAATTGGAATTAGGATACATCTTAGATTTGAATTTAACATGGATCCATATTAGATTTAATTTATCTTAAATTTTGACATTTGAATTTTGATCATAGATTTAAATTTAATATAGATATATAGATCTAAATGAAATACATCACAACTGCAACTAATACATGTAGCAACATATGTAAATTTGATCATAGATTTAAATTTAATATAGATATATAGATCTAAATGAAATACATCAGTGACTGCAACTAATACATAGCGACATATGTAAAAGTGTAGATAGGATATCCAAATTGTATGTCTCGTTTAACCATTCCATTGGCATATATCTGTTTGTTAAAGCCTATAAACACTTACACTGGAATCATTTTGACAGTGTGGTGGTAATCAGGGTTCATATACATTATTGTAAAAATATTTGATACAAATCGCTTTATCCTAAGGGTCGACGATGCGTTGCTACTTAGTAAAAAAAATGTTATTGCAGTGTTCTTTGCCTGTCGTCATCATTCATGTTTTATGTGTCTCGTTATTGATATTGTAGTGATTGGAGAAGAATCTAGTCATACTTCTTCAATCAAACATTTTCAGTCATTTGGATCCATGTAGAACTCCTTCATTTCTCCATACTAAGATAATTATGTGAGGTTCAGAAATTAGTTATAAACTATATAAAAAAAATTCTTCTCTTTCCAAGGAATTATTCAATCAATTTTTCCATCCTAACAATCTCTGAGATTGTGAGAACCAGATAGGTTTTAAGCAAGTATTCTATGTCTTTTCAACACTTAAATACGATCACCTATTAACACTCTCCATAGGAAAATTTGGATTGCGAATATACCAATTCAATCATAAGGAAATTCCATGTCAAACAATATAGAATCATGTTGTATCGCAGGCAATAATGTGATCCTATGCATTTATATATTAAGATTTGGTGAACCAAACTCAACATTGTGGCATGCACATTCAATTACACTATGCTTAATTGAAACCCTAACTGTGACTATGGACTAATGGCTACTTGCATGAATATCAAATTATAATTATATATACCTATATATATATTTTTATTAAATAATGTATATACTTTGCACAAATTTACCTCTCTTTGTTCTTTCAATTATTTATATAATATTCAATAATATGTGGATCAATAAAAAAAAATACATAATGATTATTAGAGTGATAGAGTTAGATTATCATAAAAGAGTGCGGTGATAGTGAGATTAATTGAGATATCATTTATTTATGTGATAGTTAACTATATTTTGTATAAGTAATAGTTTGTAAATATTATACTATTATTATAATTATATAATATTTTAATTAGAAAATTAAAATAAAGTAATATTTGTAATTATAATAAATGTGTGTTAAAAGTAAAGGTATAAGGTGTATTACAAAATGGGAAAAATCGATATAAACCTATTCAATGTAGTTTTGTTGAAGTTGGAATCAAATTAATTTTATAAGTTCATAAAAAAATTGTTTTACTCTACAAATTTATGTTATCTATAATTAAACAAAAACAAAATTAATTCTAAACATTACATTAAGACTGCAACTAAACATCAGCCAATGCCATGCACCAATTAATACACATCAAAATGTAGCCATGCAATCATGGTATCAAGCCATTCTACCATCAACTTTCAAGAAATACATTTCAAATGATATAATGACAAGTCAATCAATGATGCATATTTGCATTTTATAACCATTATCGGCATTCTCGGGGCCACAAATTAAGTGGGTGTGCTAGTTAACTTGTACCAAATTCTTTTAGAAATAGGATTTGATTATAATCAAGCCACGAACATGGGAGTCATTTCTATGAACATCTAATGTTATATTTCTGGATATATATCATTTCATTAAATGTTATATCTTGGATATATCATTTCATTAAATGTATTAAATGAATAATTGTTTGGTAAATTTATGTTTTTCTTTATTTTTCTATTTTTTAATTATTTTTCTATTTTTTATACATTATCAAATCTTTATAATACCTCAATAAGAAATAGTCAATCTAATTTTGAATTTTAAAAAAATCATTTTAATAAGCCAAAATTTTGAAAAACTTTGGTGAATATTGGTAAAAGAATTGGAATAAATGAAAGTCAATGATAGGGATTAATAATAGTGTGATTGATATAAAAAAATAAGAATTTATACTCTTCATTCATAAAATCAAATATGAACCATGAAAAGTCTTCCCTCTTTATAAAACATGGATATTGATTGGATATAGAATGTAGTTATCCCTCATGTAGCTCCCCCAATTATGGCGGACTCTATTGACTCCGTTGTATTTTCCCTATTGGCCATATTTTTATGTTTATAAGGACAATTTTCGGTTTAATTTAAGATTCCTTTGTTGCAAAATGCATATTATATTTCATTACTATATATAAACAATTCATCAAGTGAGAAAAAATAACTCTTTCACCAATTGTTTCCATTGCAAAAAACTACTACTCATAGCTAGCCCAAAAGCTAGTGACAATGTCGAAGACATCTCCATCATGTAGCTCTTGTTATAATATTTTTTCCAACCTAATAATGTTTTGTAGGATTAATATGTGACTAAAGTTTCATTTACTTATGATTTGACTTTTAAGTTGATTATCTATGGATTACTAACTTTAGAAAGGTTTCTATCTTCTTACTTTTTCCCCTTCATTTTTAAATCATATTCTTTAAAGCATGATTGTTATATGCAGTTATAGGAATTAAATCATATTCTTTAAAGCTTTATTGTTATATGCAGTTAAATGAGAGCATATGGATAGTGGACATGAAAAAAAGAGAATAAATATTTATTTATGGGTGATTCCATGAAGAAAGGTAACACATTTTGGCAAGTGGAGGGCGTGAGTATGTTAAAAAATAAGCTCTAACGAGCTATTTTGAAACACACTATCAAGGGTTAACAAAACTATTTATTAAGCTTCATACAATCACTAAAGGGTTTTATTAACCCTCAATAGAGCTTCATGGCTTAATCGAGATTATTTTAAAACAAAAGGTAGCAGGAATTTCGTGGTTGTGGAATTTTAAAAGCTCAATCAAACTTTAAAGATTGATCGAGAAAAAAGATTGACCGAAATCCTATAACAGTTTTAAAAATAAAAAAGCAACAAACCGAGGCTTATTTCGCCACATATATTGCATAGAAGCTCTAACGAGGAGTACAATGCACCTCAACCGAGGAGTGCAAAGCTCGTCCAAAATGTGACTTTCCACCACCATGCACCATTCCAACTCGAACGACAAGATCAAGACAACTTAACTGTGGATTGCAACTTGCCACCACCCACCACCTCCTGCTACCATGGCCTCCACACGGAGAGGTAGGCAACTAAAAACAGCCAAAAATCAATTATTCTATGCATTGATGGAAATTGTTTTTTATATAATAATTTTGTTGAAAATTTTGTAAAATCAGTTCAAAACCCCTAATAAGCAAAATGCAAATCTATGCATTGATGGAAATTGTTTTTAGTAATTTAACAAAAAAATGTAAAATTATTTATTTTCATTATATATGTATTTGCAATTTAAATTTAGTTTTTGAAACAAATTAAAATTGAGTTGTTGTTAATTAGAATTAGTTTATTTTAATGAATTTTTTGTAAAAATAGTTATTTACATTATATATCTTTTTGTAATTTAGATTCATTTTTTTTAAATAGTTTTTTTCAATTAGAAATAATTTATTTAAATGTCGAATGAATAATTACAACCAATAATGTATGGACAACTACCATAAACCAGCAACATAAATGTTGTTAATGTCGGTTTTATTTTCAAGTGTGTATTGGCAAGAAGAAATGTTGTTTATTTTTTTCAATTCTTCGTAAAAATTCATAACTTACACTTTGTCGATAACCAAGAACAAATATATTCTAGTGGAGGATCATTGGATCATGTATATACAAATATATTTATTTTTCATTTGACATGGTTTTGAAAATATATATAGTTACTTGTTAAATTTTGAAATCTTATCTATATGTTTATGTTAAAATAAATGGGTATAATGATAACAATAAAAATATTAAAATCAAATTGTGAATATGACCTTAAAATGATAAATAATTATTATTATTATTATTATTATTATTATTATTATTATTATTATTATATAATGAAAAATATTTGAAATGAATACGTCTAAACATTAGACCATTTCACTAGTCCAACGAGTTGTTGACCGGAATCCTTTGGTTTTTTTTCTAAATCTAGATTTTGTGTTGTTCAAATTATTTCTTTGAATGTATAAATGGATTTAGAATGTATGTTATATGGAATTCCAAGAATTTATTGCCAAATTTTGTTAAAAATGAGTTGAAAAAGAGCAAAAAAATGGGCGAGAACGTCATGTCTTTAGACTACACTAGTTGAAATTATTTTTTCAAGCAAGGGAAAAAAACATAATTTTGTTATTCCTTAGAATCAAAAACTACATAATCATCAGTCTAAACTTCTTGTTCATTAAAAAAAATAGTAACCATTTACACCCACAAATGTATACATCCCCTCAAGTAACAGAAGGTGCATAAACTACATAAACATATTAAATATTTATATATTTTAAAAACATGTTTTTGTGTATGTATATATCCAAATTTTAAAACACATGCACACACACACTTGTGAGAACTAAAATAAAATTAAACAAGATATATTTCAAACATCCACATATCATAATTTATGTAATTTTGAAATTGTCAATTCTATTACTATATTTAGCTAATATAATATTATTCATATTAATTGCATAGACATTGTGTACTATTATATTTTTTAATTTAGTGATTTATTTATGGTGTTTCTTCATTTTATTATTGATATGTATTGATCATGTGCAATATCACTCTACTTTAATTGCATATGAAATATAATTAACTTCTTTAACTTAATGATTTATATATTTTGTAATTTAGATTTATAGATATTGTTTTGATATAACCCAAACTTTAGTTAAAAATAAATTATTAGCATTGATAGTAGAGGGATTTTTGTTTCGACTTCCAAAATTTCCTAAAAAAATACCAAACTAGATAGTCAACTTGATTTTGTTTATTGTACATGCAATCTAAATTTTAGCTCAAAATAAAGTATTGATATTGGGAGTAGAGGGCTTCTTGTTTAGAGTAGGTGGATTAGGTGTTTTCATGTTAAGTATATAATCAAGATCATATATAGGTGGGGAAATCCATTTATAGGTAGAGTTTTCTTAGAAGCTTTATCTCATTAATTGTTGTACAAGAGAATGCATGGGTATTTTCGAACTTTCAATTTTATCCTCTCTATAAATGTATCTTTGTCAAATATGCAACTGGAATCGATCGTGACACATTCCACCTAATCGTAGACACAATGCAAGCCAAAACTCACTTTGCAATGGTCACGCCCGAACCGGAACCATGATACCACAAGAAAGGTAGCACTCATCCACAAATTATCTCAAGAAATCAATCCAACAACAACCCAATGGAAAGTATGACCTCTACTTCCAGTCCGTGGTAATTCTAGTGGCTCCATGTCAATAGTCCAACCATAACCCAATGGAAAGTAGCACTCCAATATAGGTCAATTATAGTGGCTCCATGACAAATAACTGTGGATCCAGAGTAACTCATCTTAGGCATAGTATTAGCAACAATATCATACCAAGAGCAGCAAAATCAAACCACAAGTGCCAAACACAAGCATAACATCAAAAGCATGAACCAACACACAAGAGTGACTTCTAACACGAGCAAATCAAATTCCTTCAAGAGCATTTTGAATTGGGAGAGAGATGGACACAATCATGAGAGTTACATTCGAAAAATAGCAAATATGAGTTACACATCAAGTGGATACACCAATAGCCATACTAATCCAGATCATGAGGCCGCACTAGGTGAGAGAGGAACTTGAATCCTCAAATAAAATTTAATATCAAGGTAAATAAAACCGAGCAACATAACACGTGAGGATACATAACCAAGAGGGTCTATCAAGTACATAAGAATGGTGTACAACATCAACATAGGCTCAACACACATACGTAAACACTTTTCCATAAAACCATTCTCGTAACATCGTGGTTCCTCATACTCTCTTTCATGGCATCAGTCGTCTGGTAGTTTTTATTTTATTGATTAAATATTAATATCCAACAAAATAGTAATAATAATTTGCAAGCATATTCCATGCACCTTGTGCCACTATGTCTGTTGCACTTGAAAATTCCATAGTTTCTTGTTTTCCTTTCAGAAATCCTAGCCTGAGATTCCTTTGGCAACTTTTTTCCATCCTTACGAAGGTCGGTGCTTTTCCCCAGTTATGACAGAGCGTCACCAGTGCTTTGTCTAATGGAGAAAAGTGCGATGGCTCTTCCTTATATTTTGGCAGTAGGCATTGTCGGCGCTTCTCCTTGTTGAAAAAAAGGCGTCGGTGCTTCTTCACCTAAATCCAAGTGCGTTGATCAACCCAAAACATGAAAAAAATAACATTCTAGAAGCTTTAGTGCGAAAGCCTATGTGGAGTTTTTTCCTACTAGCTAGGGAGAGGTGGCATTCACCTTCCTCACCTATTGGGATCACCTCCTATCCATTCCCCAAATGAATCTCATCATATTTGGCCTATAAATGAATCCTTCATGGAGTGAGTGTGGGGAGGAAAAAGAAAGCACCCTTATGCTGTTGGACTAAGATCTTATTCAGAGGCAAGATAGAGTGAGATTATGTGTGAAGATATTGTTGTGAGTGTGAAGGATTCTATATCTGTTGTAGAGGATAAAGCTAGAAATGCCAAGGCTTTATGGTTGTAACTTTACTCTCTTATTATTTATACAAAAGTGTTCCCCTTTCCCGTATTTAATGTATGTTAATATAAGTTCAATGTTGTTAGACTCCTTGAGCACTAACATAGATGATTGATTTGTCATGATGCTCTCACTTTGTGCTTTTGTCTTTTAATATCTTTTGCAGGTACTAAAGTTTGCAAGAAGGAATTTTGGAACAAGAACGAAAGGAATTAGATTTGAGGTATGATTTTGGTTTCTTGTTGATCAAATTTATTATTTAGGGGAAGGATATGTTGTTGTGCTCTTTTGTTCTACTCTTGTGTCTTACAGGGTAGAGGAACAAGCGGTGTCCGCACCTGTTGCAAAATTCCTTAAAACAAAATTTGCAACTATACTACGGATAGCTTAATCTAGTCATATTTGGAGTAGATCCAGTAATATATGGAGAAAATCCAGTTAGATCTAAAACTTTTGGTAACTTTCTCACTTATGAAGCTTACATTCTCTTCCTTAGCTCATTTCAGCTGATAAGGTGAGTGATCTATCTTATTGTTCTGTTAATTGCCTCTGTTTGGAAGTTTTTTTTACTCCTGCTAGTCCAACTCATCCCATTTTTTGTTTTCTTTTGCGGATATTTACTTTTTTCATCTTTAGTTCCATCAACAAACCTAGCTTTTCCTGATAAAGCATCATTACATCATAGGATCCTTTTGCCTCTTGGTTTTCAGCACCGATAGTGCCTTTCCGCAGTTTACACCGAGTGCTGACGGTGCCTTGTTTCAATGGACAAAAAGTGTCGATACCCCTACAGCGTTCTAGTGTAGCTTGCCTCTGTGCGTCGAAGTAGGTCCTTTGAACTGCCTGCATTTTTATTTTTTATGTTTGTATTCCTATGAAAAATTCCAGTGTGATTTGCTTTGGTTTTGTGATTGATTGAGTATGGTGGTTTTGATAATATGATTCTCATTCGTTGAGCTCAATTTCAAAACATTCGCCTTCTTTATTAGTGAAAAGTCACAGTGAAAGAAATTTTGTGAAAATCAGTCTTCGATTCTTTGATTGGTGTGGTCTACTCTCTGAAAGGCTTACTTGGAAAAAGGAAATCATAGCCTCTCATTAAGTTAGTTTGCTTTAAACTTCTTCTTGTCATTTATGTTTCAAAATCATGTTTGAAAATACAAAAAGAAAGTACTTATCTTGTCTTGTTTTTTCTTTAAAAAATCCATTTTTGGTTTGCATGAATGATTTAGGAAAGTGAATCTTTTTGGTGTGATTGAGTAAAGTTGATTTTGACAAAAACATTAGAGGCTTGGTTTTGTTTTCTTGATTCAGAGAATTAAAGTTCTTTGGTGAAAAAGTTTGTGTTTGAAGAATTCTTTTTAGAATCACATGTTATGTCTTGCAATTGAATGGTTGAAAGTGGCATTGAATTGGTGTGTTTTTGAAAGAAAAAGAAATGGTCTTTTCCCTACTCTAGATAGTTCTCATTGAAGGAAAAAAGTGAATTACATAAAGATTAAAATTTTCATTTTGGAGAAAACACCTCATAAACATTCACTAATAATTCAGATAAAATAAACAGTAGCTTTAGGCTAAAATTTTATAGAAACTTGAGTGATAGGGTAGAGATGTGTTTCAGCGTCTTTAAACATAGGAGTTGTCGTTTCATGCCTGCTTTGCAATTTGGGGTCTGTGCAGTTCCTCCATGTAGCGTTGGTATATAGAATGGCCTTTCATGTACCCTTGAGGTATATCGAAAGGTACTTCACGTACTCGATTGTATATCGGAGGGCCCCTTTCGAATGTTTGTGCATTAGACAGCACTAATACGGATTTGAGCTCCCACGTACCTTGCGTATATCGGGAGACCCTACTAGGATTCCCAAACCATCTAAGAAAATCCCTTTGGTTGTCTTGTTGAATCAATACACCGAGAAAATCACTCAAGGATCTACTACGCACATGTCATCTAGGTAATTGGGTGTTCAGGAAAGGGACAATTCCAATCCTCCTTGTCACACTTCACTGTTGGACCCTGTGGTATATCACGAATTGTGACAACTTGAAAATCCTAGTGAGAGACCAGCTATCTTCAGCCCATCCTATCATTTAAATTTTCTTGTATCCTTAGCTTGCATAGGTTTTTTTGTGTGTGTCTTTCTTCTTTGTTGACCTAGGGTAGAAAACTTCAGCCACCACCCTGGCTGAGTAGTTTGTGAGGTGAGGTTCTCGTAGATTGCGGGGCTTACCACCTAACTCTCCTCCTGTTGTGGAAGGAAAATAAGGTGAAACTATGGAACGACCAACTTCTGTTGATGCTCGTATATAAAATAATGTAGTTACTGAAACTAGAGAGGATTTCTATGTTTATAATAATCCTTTGGTCCAACTGCCTCCTACGACTGACCCACCCCTTTGGTTTTCGATGAAAGGTCAAGCCGGTTCATCCAACTGGACATTCAACCACCCACCTGATGAATCTGTAGAAGCATAATATGGTCCAAATGCTCCTTTTCAGAGAACCTCTCTAGGACAGTCTATTGCTGATTATGGAACTATTACAATTGAACCGGATCCATCTATACTTTCCCCTTTAAGGAGATGCCTTGAGAATGCTCCGTCAAATAAATAATTTTTTCGAGAATCTATCGAGCATTTGAAAAAATGGCGTGGACGCACAGAAGACTTAAAAATTGTAGAAAAGTTAAGGAGGATAATTATTTATCCTCTTCCCAATCCTTCAAGAACAACCCCGCCTGGGTATCATGCCCTGTCACCGCCTCAAGTAGCTCTTCTTCCAGAATCATAGACCCAAAATTTGGTTACTCAGAATCTAGTTCACATCCCAGCTCCTAATCAAAATCCATTTCAGACCCCCTCTCCCAGTTAGAACTCCCCATCCATTTTAGCTTCTCTGAAAATGTCTACACCTGGGGTGCATTCCCCAGCACAAGTTCCATTATCTACCGGAGGGACTATTTCTAGTATGGGAGAGAAACTTACCAATTGGACCTCCAATGGTGAATATTCCTCCTCCTTATACCATTATGGTTTTACTTCCTTCCAGTCAAGAAGGATCCTCATGGGTCCAACCTACCGTTACTCCACTTTATTGGGGATATACTTATCCTGGGAATCAACCACCTACGATTCACCAATATTATCAACCAACATTGTTGGCAGCATTCTATCCCAGAATGCCCTACCCTAGAAATGTGTTTGTCCCTTGGGAACAACCGAATTGATCTAATGTCCCATATTATGGAGGAGATTTCATAAACACTTCTAGAGGGTATGGTGGTCAACATGAAGGCTCACCACCTAGAGGACCCCCGAGAGGACCTGGAGGATCTGAAGGACCTAGTGGACCACCTGGAATCCCACCACCTAGAGGACCCCCACCTAGAGGCCCACCACCCAAAATACCACCACCTAGAGGACCACCTTACAGAGGTCCACCACTTGGAGGACCCCCACCTAGAGGACTGCCATCACCACCTCCTCCCGGAGGACCACCACCACCACCTAGAGGACCACCCCCTGCAGGCTCTCCTCCCTCAGTTGTCCCACCACTTGGAGGACCTTTGAGTAACCAACCAGCCTCAGGGGCCTCATCTATGCCCATATATCAATCTTCCTATGGTCCTACTGGTCCACAAATTCCATACCACTATTACCAATATCCTCAACCCAATAAACAATTGCCATTTCTAGCTACATTAGATCTTCCAAATATTTCTAGATTGATAAATGATCCAATACATGAAGATCCCTCCTAGACAGCCATTCCAGTCAGATTACGTTCGGATATACCAAATTTTGATGGAAAACCCAGAGAAGATCCTAAGAACCATGTGATGACTTTTCATCTATGGTGTTCATCAAATTCTCTAATGGACGGTTCAATCCTTCTATGGCTATTTCAAAGAACCCTCATAGGCATTGTTGCAAATTGGTATATAGAGCTACCACAACACTCTTTCTGGGATTTCAATGCTTTAGCAATTGCATTTTTTACTCATTTCCAACTACCAATCCAGTATGAGACAGGTACAGACCTGTTAACCTCGTTTTGACAAACTACCTCTACACATATCTCCGATCGCATCCATGAATGGAGACGAAGACATAGGTTAATCAAGGCCCCTATTCTTGACTAGTTACTTGCTGACTGGTTCACAAAATATTTACTTTCCCCTATTTCTAGAGATTTTTCCAAGGGAGGTGTTGTTATGGAAGAGAAATCTATTATCCACGCTAAGTACTTAGACTTGGTTTATTCCTAGTCAACTACTCTGTATGATTTAATTCCCCATCCTCCTCGACCCACAACTGATCCATCAAGACCCACAGCTGAACCACCTACTGATGGCATCCTTGGTTCAGTTCAAACACAAACGTCGGTAAAATATACCAAGAAGAAAACTCAACCCGCCGCACTAGTAATTCAACCAGCACCACCATCCAAAATTGCACCACGTCATGTTGCTTTCACCGAGGTAAATATTCGGGTGGAAAAAAGAAAGGTAAGAATAAGTCAAAAAAACCTAATAAACAACGGGAAGGTAATAAATCATCAAATACTAATGTTGATTCTAAAGGTAAGAGAAAGGTAAAATACCCCTGCTTAATCTGTGGAGGTGATCATTTAACCAAAGAATGTCCTCGTCATGAGGAAGTTAACAAGTTTTTGAAAAGTTCACCTGCCCCATCAGTTCTCAAAGACCCTTTCCCCACCCAACAGCAATTGATTGATCGTCAATCCTTGCATGGTCCTTCTTCATCCATTGATGAAGTAAAAAATGTGTCCAGTGAAACAATTAATCTGAATACAAGAGCACATAGTTATTACCCCCCTCCAAAAAAGAAACCTAATGATTTTTTGTCTGATAAACCCTCAACATCCACACCTCCTCCTAGTAATGTTATTCATATTGAAAAACCTATACCTGAGGCAATTTTTCACCCACCCAAGAGTATGCTTCATAAGTCTATTATTAATCCAAACGCACGTGCTTCCCAATACTATAACATTGTAGAATATTTGGCCCAGGCACCATGCACTATGTTGGCCCTAGAAGTACTCCAAACTTGTCCCACCCAGCGGAAAAATTATCTCTCAGCACTTGGAGCTATGGATCATAAGAATAGTAACATCATTTCTTTCAAACTAGATGGCTTTAAAACCAGGCTCTCACATCAATTGGCTTTCCAGCTAACCACCAAAATTACCGGAAAGAATATTCATCGTACCATTTTGGACGAGGGAGCCTCTACTTCAGTCATGTCTCTATCTTGTTGGAGATCCATTGGTTCCCCTAAGATTAATCGCTCACCTACCACAGTCAAGGCCTTTGATGGTCATGGACTTCAACCCTATGGATTACTGTTTTCTATCCAAATTGAACTCGAGGGGGAATTAGTCTCCATTCACATTGAATTCATTCATGATCCTTTGCACTACAACCCACTCCTAGGTCATAACTCGTTTTATGCTATGAAGGACGTAGCATCGAATGTTTTTCGGATCGTATAGTTCCCATTCCAAGGAAGGATTTTTACTATAAATTAGTTAGATTTTAGTACTCCTAATGTTATACCCAATGATGAAAATGGTGTTCGACTTCTGACTACCCCACAGTATCAAAATACTGGAGTAGGCCTTCTTAAAGACTCTTCACACATGGGAGTCTTTCCATTGTCAAATCCTCCTCCTCCTTCACAGACTACATCCATAAATATGATTTCTACCTCTATCATAGACAAAGGAAAATCTATTGTTGAATCAGCATCACTTAGTACTTTTGAAGAATTCTACAATGCAATACAATCCACCAGTGACCCTACTATCAATGATCATTTGTTGGTGGCCTCAAATTTTTATCACCTACCATATTGGCTAGACAACCGCCCCCATATATAGATTATCTTTCACACACACTTCCTACTGATGAATCCATTATGGAAGTTATGTCGCTGGAATAGATTCCTTGGAGAGACCATCATCATCGATCCTCTTTCCTTCCCCCTTGCCATGCGGTAGAAGAGCACTTCGCATTAGCAGTTTCATCTAATATACTCATAGACCCTCAGTTTCTGATCCTCACTCGTGATGTCGAGTCTGAGGTAAATCTATCCAATATTACCAAAACTATGCCCGTGAATATATCAGTGAAACTTGGTGTTTCAGAGAATATTCAAATAGGCCAGAACTCTTTGCCTTCCGAGGTTTAGTTATATACGGCCTTGTTCAAGAAATTTTGATATGTCTTCGCTTGGACATACGAATAAATTACAAGGATTGATTCCTCCATTGTCGTTCATGAGATCAAAACCTACCATGGTGCCAAGCCAGTTCGCCAAAAATTATGCTAGGTACATCCTCAAAAAGCAGCAGCCATTAAGGAGGAATTTGAAAAAATTCTAAGGCTTGGTTTCATATACCTCGTACCTTTAACTGAATGGGTCTCCAATATAGTTCCTGTGAACAAAAAGTAGGGTACTATTAGGGTTTGCATCGATTTTAGGGATTTGAATCAGGCTTGTCCCAAGGACAATTTCCCCAGTCCCTATATTGATCAAATAATTGATACTTGTGCTAGAAGTGTCATCTTTTCATTCATGGATGGATTTTCCGACTATAATCAGATCAAAATCCTCCCTTCAGATCAACATAAGATGACCTTCATCTGCCCATGGGGGACCTTTGCCTATCGCAAATTACCTTTTGACTTAAAAAATGTTGGCACTATGTTTCAACATGCCGTGTCATATTATTTTCATGATATCAAAAATGTTGTGCATCCCTATCTCAATGACCTTCCTACTCAGTCGAAGCAGTGGGACCTTCATGTTGATCATCTAAGAGCTATTTTTCTTATATGTCGTCATTTCAACATTCGTTTGAACCCCCACAAATGTTTTTTCTGTGTTGAAACTGGTTGATTGCTTGGTTTCATCATGTCTAAGGATGGAATCCCTATTGATCCTTTGAAGATCGAAGCCATCCTGGCTCTACCCGCTCCCACTAATGTAACAGAACTCCAAAGTTTGGAAGGGAAGGAAAATTTTCTAAGTCATTTTGTCTGCAACTATGCAGAAAGGACACATGGTTTCATGTGATTGCTTAAAAAGGATACACCTTTTGTCTGGGATGACTTCATGCAGCATGTGTTTGACAATCTCAAACATGATCTTACCCATGCACCTGTGTTGCAACCACCTGATTATACTAAGGATTATTCTTTGTATGTGGCTGCATCCCTGTCAACTATAGGCAGGGTCCTAGTTCAAATAGACGAACATGGCCTAGAACATGTGATTTACTATGCTAGTAAGAATCTTCTAGACTCCAAAACCTGATACTCACATGTGGAGAAACTAGCTTTGGCCACGGTCATCACGGTCCAAAAGTTCTGTCACTATATTTTTCTTCGCAATACTACTGTTTATGTTGACTCTAACCCCATGTACTATGTTTTGACACGTCAGGTACTTGGGGAAAAATACTCACGATGGATCGTTATCCTCCAAGAATTTGAGTTGGATTTTGCTAAAACCACTTCCAAGAAGTCCCTTGTTTTTCTTGAGCTTATATGTGACCTTCCCCATACTACGGAGGAAACAGAGCCCGTCAATTCATTTCCTGATGAATCGTTGTTTCTCATTAGTATGATTGATCCATGGTATGTAGATATTATTCTTTATCTTCAAACTCTATGATATCAGCCTATCACCACTTGTGATGAGCGTCATCGCAGCCTCCACTAGGATAAATACTGTCTCATTTTGAATGATACTTTATACTGTCATGGCATCGATACTATATTGCGATGTGGTTGTACACATGAAGAGGCTGAAATCGTCTTAAATGATTTCCACTCTGGAGCTTGTGGCGGTCGTCTCCCTCGGTTGGCTACTGTCCAGAAAATATTGTGCGCAGGGTGTTTCAGGCCCTCAATTTTCAAAGACTGTATTGAAACTGTCAAGAAATTTCCTCCCTATCAAATTTTTACCACTAATAAGCGCACCCATCCAGCTCCACTCCACCCTGTCGTAGCAGTTGGCTCTTTTTCAAAATGGGGCATAGACTTTGTGCATTGTAGGACTAACTCAGCCGGGGGGCATGGCTACATTATTGTGGTTGTGGAATGTTTTACTAAATGGGTTGAGGCTATGCCCACATATTCTGAAGATGGGAAAATAGTTTTGTTGTTCCTATTTAACCATATCATCGCTAGGTTCAGGATTCCTATGGCCATTATGACCGATCATGGGTCACACTTCCAGAACAAAATGATGGTATAACATAGTGAAAAGTTGGGGTTTCACCACAATAACTCTATGCCTTACTACCCTCAGGCCAACGGCCAGGTTGAAGTGATAAATAAAGTGTTGAAAACCATTCTTTAGTGAATGGTAGGGTAGGCCAAATCAAATTGGCATTTGCAACTATTTTCTACACTTTGGACCTATAGGACCACTGTAAATACTTCCACTGGTTTCACACCTTTTCAACTGGTATATGGATTGGAAGCAACTCTCTCGATAGAATGTGAGATTCCTTCTCTAAATCTCATTGCGAAACTTTTTCCTAACACCAGTATAGAAGATGAACAATTTATGTATCTAATTAAGCTTAATGAAACTCATCACGATGTTGCCTTAGCAAATGAGGCACCCAAATGGCGGATGAAAGCCCAATATGACAGAACCGTTCACCCCCTCTCTTTCAATGAAGGAGATCTAGTCTTGACTTATGACCATAAACATGATAAGCTAGGGGAAGGGAAATTCAAATCTATGTGGCACGGGCCTTACATTATCAGCCATGTTTTGTAAAAGGGTGCATATGAGTTAGTAGACTACGATGGGATATCCCTGGGTGAGCCTCGTAATGGGATCTACCTTAAAAGATACTACACCTAGGTCATCTAGCATAGGCTCTTTGTAAATACTGTTTATAGATTGTTGTGTGTTTTTTTGTGAAAAGTGTGGTTTCTTGTGTGATTTAAGATGTGTTTTTAAACCCTACTTGTGTACATCCTATGTCTAATGGACAAATGACCACTTTTACTGGATTCAAGGACGGTGCTAAAAGTTACACGCTAAATATTGCATCGGCTTCTTGGGTACTGTACTCTCCTATAGATGATCTGGTGAGTTGAAGGGGTGTTTGTTTAGGTCCCTCCACTAACAATGTCATATAGTATCATGCGGTAATTGGATTGTTAACGAAATCCCTAGCTAACGATGTAAGGGAGATTAGGGTTTACCTAGATTCCGAACTAGTTGTTCAACAGTTAAACTAAGTCTACACCGTCCGGAATCCTCTACTCCTTTGTACATTCCGAAGGGTTAGGATATTAGAAAGGTATTTTGAGAAATTCACGTATCAACATATTCCAAGACATTTGAATGTTCTGGCGGATTCCTTAGCTAATTATGTCTTAGATTGGTATATTGATCATAATTAAAAATCCATTATAGCATTAAAAAATGCATGTAAATTCATAAGTATGCATACATTTCACACATCACATTTTTGCACACACATCTGTAAATAAAGTTTGTCACACACACACACACACACACACANATATATATATATATATATATATTATATATATTATAAAACTGAGATACAAAAATGGGCTGAAGCATCAAGCTTTCAGTGCCCCCAAGTTCCAGGACTGTCATAGTTCAAAATATACATATACAGGGAAAAATTTGAATCCTCAAATCTTTCAGTATCAATACATATATAAAAAAGTGGAAATTTTTTGTAGACTAATCATCATGGCAGTGCTCATGGTAGCATATAATGGCCTGAGCCACTCTGCGGAGTAGCTTTTCAAGCCGTCCTGAGACTCCCACAGTATGACGTTGATAACGTCTGGGTAGCTCATCAGTGGTGACATCAGGAATCCCTACAGTCAAACACTGCATGATCTCCTGAAGATCTCCAAGCTCCTCATCTTCCTCGGAGTGATGGACCACCATATCTCTAACTCATGCCTTCCTCTCAATAGGCAACATCCTAGTTGGACGTACAGGTCCAACGTCTGCACAAACCATTTTCACTTGTCTCAGCAATACAAAATAAAAATTAAAAAACATGGTGGATAATGTATTTTTTACCTTGTTCATCCCACTCCTCTCCCTCAGGTAGTGGAAACTCTAGATCCTCATGGAATTCTACCTCCTCAGAGGCATAATCCTTGATCATGAATAGTTGACCCCTCAACCAGCAAAAGAAGGCTGATCCGTAGACAACTTTGGAACCCTCGCCACTGTGACGGGCCATAACATAAGCCCATATGAGCATCCTAGGATCCTTAGGATCTAGTCTACTCACGGCCACCTAGGGTCTCATGTGAGGCACTCTCTATAGGATGAAAGACACTACCATAGCTCCATAGCCAAACTATTTGAGATCCCCCTACTTGTTCTTATTCAGCTGATTCTTCATGCTGACTAGCATGCCCTCTCATCAGTTGAAGACTGTAGGTGTCATACACTCTAGGGAATATATCATGTGTGCCCTAGTAGTAAGGTGAGCGGATCTAGTCCTGACAACTTTCCTGATGGTATAAACCACTATCCTCAAAGGACGGTCCACTATATGTTTGATAGGGAGCTTCCCATATTGGGCATGCGTCCTTAGCACACAGTAACTGTCAATCATATTGTCCAAGGAAAAATCACCACCCCGTGGACCAGATAGAACCACTTATCTCCCTCTCTGAGACAACCCATTCAAGAATTATATGTCCTCAATGTCAATGGTCAGGGTGTGGGTCCCGTCCACAAAATGTTGTTGCTTTGGGTCCCACATGTCGATGATATACTCCAAGAGACATATATAGGCTTTCATTCCTGGCACCTAGAATTATTTAAGAAACCCACAATTCAGCACTACCTCTATAGTGGTCGGATCACTGACAGCTTGGAAATATATTGTTTCATGCTCACGCTCTTTCCATATTACCATGATGTGGATATTGTTTTACACCTGAAAGACATAAAAAACATGTATTATAACTCACACCATGGATGGGAAACACAAAAAAATGATTTTGATGGATGAGGGGGACAATTTTTGAAAAAACCCTAGTTGTGGCACCTTTTTCCTGCATAGAGAGAGCGCCCAGCGCTTCTGCTGGCTATAGACAGAGCATCTATGGTGCCTCTATCTCAGCACTACAGACCATCGAGTTTAGGCGCTCCTGTCGGCTGTGGATAGAGCGCCTATGGGGCCCTTTTCCCAACGCGACAAAGTGTCGTCATGCTCACGGGAGGAAAAAACAACACCGCCCAACATGCCTTTTGGATTTCCAAAATCCCTCAAGAACCCCCTATCTCTGGTCAAAAACAAAAGAAACATCACCGTGAGGATGAAAAGGATGGTTTTGGCACTTACCTCCTCCAAGGAGTTTAAGAAACGGTGGACTGTAGCACTCGTATTCACCAAGAGAAGCTTTCCTCTTTTTGCTCCAACTCCAATTTCTTCAAATGGAAAAATAACAATGGTAAGAACTTTTTACTATTCCCTCCTATTTATAGCAATTTTGGTCTTTTATTATTATTATTATTATTATTATTTAATTAGAAATTATTTTTTAATTCCAAAATTACTTTAAATAAAGTGGGTATTTATTATTTGTTTTATATAGTTCATAATGAAGTTGGATTTAATGTGTTTTTTAAGCTTTCAGGTCAAATCTGTGCAGCTCATGGCTATGATTTATGCTTGTTTTGTCTTTTTTAGGCTTAGAGTGGAAATGAAAAAGTATCGAGTGTCTTTTACACTTTTCAAATGCTCGTTAAAAACCAGTAAAAGAGTGTCGAGTCCACTTTTGCTGCTTTTTCAGACTCATAAAAAATGGCTTATCAAAAAAGATAACCCATTATGGAGTTATATTTAAGCTCTTTTCAATCTCCTTAAAAACACAAAAATATTGCCAAGCAAACTTGTTACGTTCACGCTTGTAAAAGTATCAGAATGATCGACTAATCGGTGCTAGGTTATCACTTTTTCAGACTGATTAGGGATATTTACTAAAAAGGACATTTGGATTCTCCTTGTGTCTTCATTCAGACTCTCTAAACATGAACGATACTGAGTTCACTTTCATCGGACTCATAAAATCAAACGGTGAAAGACCCTATCTGGGAACGAACCCTTCCTTTCTCAGGTTCATAGAATATGTGAGAATAGACTCATCGCCTGATGAGCTATAACGAGTGTTTATTACCCTCTTTGTACTTGTAAAAATTAAAAGAGGAACTCATCCTTCAAGATGAGGAAATTAAGGGAAATGGGAATGTTTTTCATTTGTATTTATGGTAGTTTACAGTCCACCTTTGAACATGGTAGCTGTTTGCATTTGGATATCTGAACAATTGGGTATTCATCTTGTCTCTGATTCGATCCACTTTTGTGAGTCATAAGAATCCTTTGATTCAATTCAAAGAATTCTTTGGCATATACCTTGCATTACACCTGGTTTCAGTCTCGTCAATTCAATGCTACCAAGTCATGTGTTGTAACGTAAATTGTTCAAAGGATGTCTCTTCTAAAATTCAACTCATCATTAACTTTACCTTCTTACCGAGTCGGTCATGTATGATTCAGTTTCATGCTTGTCTCATCACTTCAAATCAACATTTGTTCCATGTTTCATGTCGATTATGGGGGAAACATTATGGCCCTCCTTCGATAAGTCTATTCCTATCGACTTCAGCTCATCATTTGGGAATTAGACTTAGAAACCTAGTCAAGTACCTTGAACCTTGCATGCCTCAATGGAAGGCTTCCTCACTTTCAATAGTAGGTTTTCATCAATGACATCTGATTGAAATATTCTATCAAGTGTTCAACTTCAAAACATCTATTCACACTTGGGAGAATGTACTAAGATACCCTAGGAATCATTGACATTAATGGTGATCTCCCTCGCACTTGTTAATAGTTTACATCAATGACTGGTAATAAAGTGTTTTCTCCCATTTTCAATGTCAAGACATCTATTCACATGGTTAGAATCATATCGGTTGGGGATTGGAATGAAGACCATGAGCAATTAGGCTTCATCAACATAATTGCCTATCCTTAGGTTGCGATGGAAAATTATTTGGAGTCATGACATGGATCCACATTATATGTTTGGTGGCTATGTCCATACTGGGTTTAGATAACATGGATCTACTTTGTATGTTCCATACCCATGTTATGCTCTCTATGTCATTCGTTCATGGATCTACAGTCTATTCTTGGTAGCCATGACATGGTCATCATCATGGATCTTCAATGTATTGATCCACAACCATGGTTGAGCCAGACAAGTCAGTTATTAGTCTTATGTCAGTTGTGAAGCTCATCTCTCATGTCCTCTGATACCCGATTGATGTCTAGCAAACTATTTCACCTATCACTTCCTTCTAGCCTCATACTTTGGGGGGCATTCTGTTGCACCTGAAAATTCCACTTGCCTATTTTCCTTTCAGAAATCCTAACCTGAGAATCCTTTGGAAACTTTTTTCCATCCTTAGTAAGGATGGCACTTTTCCCCAATTATAGAGCGTCATTGGTGCTCTGTCCAACAGAACAAACTGCGTCGGCTCTTCCTTATCTTTTGGCAGTAGGCATCATCAGCGCTTTTCCTTGTTGAGCAAAAGGCACCGACGCTTCTCCACCTGAAGCCAAGTGCATCGATCAACCTCAAACATGAAAAAAATAACATTCTAGAAGCCTCCTTGTGAAATCCTATGTGGAGTTTGTTCCTACTAGCTAGGGAGAGGTGGCATTCGCCTTCCTCACCTGTTGGGATCACCTCCTATCCATTCCCCAAGTGAATCTCATCATATTTGGACTATAAATGAAGCATTCATGGAGTGAGTGGGGGGAGGACAAAGAAAGCACCCTTATGCTGTTGGACTGAGATCTGGTTCAGAGGTAAGATAGAGTGATCTTATGTGTGAAGAGATTGTTGTAAGTGTGAAGGATTGTAGATCTATTGTAGAGGATAAAGCTATCAACATCAAGGCTTTATGGTTGTAACTTTACTCTCT
The DNA here is from genome assembly GCA_001517045.1 of Pseudotsuga menziesii. NCBI lineage: Eukaryota > Viridiplantae > Streptophyta > Pinopsida > Pinales > Pinaceae > Pseudotsuga > Pseudotsuga menziesii. Next base: position 375,266 of record LPNX011007455.1, read on the forward strand.
TATTATTAATACAAAAGTGTTCCCCTTTACTGTATTTAATGTGTTTTAATATCAGTTAAATGTTGTTAGACTCCTTGATCACTAACATAGATGGTTGATTTGTCATGATGCTCTCACTTTGTGCTTTTGTCTTTTAATCTCTTTTGCAAGAAGTACTTTTGGAACAAGGATAAAAAGGACTTAGATTTGAGGTATGATTTTGGTTTCATGTTGATCAAATTGATTATCTATGGGAAGGATGTGTTGATGTGCTCTTTTTTTCTACACTTGTGTCTTACAAGGTAGAGGAACAAGTGGTGTCTGCACCGGTTGCATAATTCCTTGAAACAATGTCCAACATAACAACAACAATAATATGTCCAGGGGATAAACCATAGGGTATTAAGACCCTCCCCCTTTAAACCATGCATCCTCAATGCATACACATGCATGCCGTAAAATATCAAAATAGATGAGGGTATGCCTCCCTCATCGCATCTTCCAATTCCTAAGTCACATACTTTGGAGTATAGTAGCTCCACTAAACCTTAATATGGCATATTTGTCTATTCTTGAGTGTCTTTTTCTTCTTCCCTACAATGGAAATGAACTGTACTGAAAGTCTCCTTCCAGCTCCAGCTAGCCATATCAAATATATACACCAAACTTAATCAGCATCATGCATACCTGTCAACATAAAATCATATATATACCAACATTATAACAAGGATCATATGTCAGCTGAATATTCTAAGTAACAATATATCATAGTATATGCATCGTCAAATAATGTAAAACAAAAGCATCTATTCTACAACTTACCTGTATCATATTCTAGTCAATTATATGCCTAGGATAATGCACATACTTTTTCAATAAAGAGACATGAAACACATTATGCACTTCAATTCTAGGAAGCAATTCTAGTTCATAAGTGACTAGTCCTATCTTTTCCGAACTCTCAAAGGGAGCACATCATCTAGATGCAAGTTTAGAACAATTCTCCAAGTTTAAAGTTCTAATTTTTGTTTCACTTTCAAAAACACATGATCCCCAACCTAAAACTATTTGTCAATCCTATCGTAATCTACATAACTTTTATGTCTATCATGTGATCTTTTCAAATTCTATTTTATCCTGACCATCTGATCTTCCATTTTTGTTAATAATTATGGCCCAATGATAACTATTTTGTCGGAATGTCCCAACTAATATGTGTGTTGCATTTTATTCCATTCATTGCTTCAAAAGGACTCACTTTCAAAAAAGAGTGATAACCATTGTTATAAGCAAATTCCACAATATGAAAATAATTTTCCCTTTTAGTAGGTTGATCCATTACATACATTCTTAACATGTCTTCATAAACCTAATTAACCATTTATGTTTGTCCATATGTCTGAGGATGATGTGAAGTTCCCATATTCAAATTTGTTCCAAAACCTTTAAACAAACCTTTCCAAAAATGACTTGTGAATTCTGAATCATTGTCTAACACAATTGCTTTTAGAATTCCATGCAATCTAGCTACCTCTTTCATATAAATATATGTTATTTCAGTTGCTTTATGTGTAGTCGTAACAGGTATAAAGTGATCTACTTTAGTTTATTTTTCTACCACTACCATAATATCACCATGTTGTGACCTTGTCTTAGGTAATTTCATGATAAAATCCATACTAACTACATCGCATTTCCATTATGGTATCCATAAATGTTGTAACAAACCTACAGGGTGTCTATGTCCAAATTTTACTTTCTAAAATTCTAGGAATCTAGCTATGTAATATCCAATTTCCTCTTTCATTACTGGCCAACAATAATCCTTCTTAGTTATTGCTACTGTCTTTTGATAACCATAGTGACCTACATATATTACATCATGCATTTCTTTTAAAACCAATTTCTTTACATTTTCTAAGTTAGGAATGTAGACCCTAATATTGTATTTGAGTATTCCATATTCCAATTTATAGTGTTCAAATTTATGTGTTGTTCCATGTTGCTGCTAACTTAATTCTACTTGTTGAAATAATTCATATGTATTGTTTTCCTCTTTTATTCTATCCTTTAAATATGAAGTGTTAGTACTGATAGCTACGTGAATCACATGCATTTTCCTACTGAGTGCATCCACCACTTTATTTTATTTTCCTTTGATATGTTTAATGTCAAAATCATATTCACATAGTAGTTATTCCATCCATATTCTTTGTATTACCTTTAGATTAGGTTTTTCGAACAAGTATTTTAGTCCATGGTGCTCAGTTCTTAATTCAAATTTATTTCTCATTAAGTAGTGTCTCCATATCTTTAAAGCATGTACTACTGATGCTAATTCCAAGTCATGTGTAGCATAATTTTGTTTGTGTTCCATTAAATTCCTATATTCATAACAAATAACATTTCCATTCTAAGTTAACACACCACATATATGCTATTGGCATGCATTTGTATATACGATGAAATTTTCATCTAGATTCGCAATTTTCAAAACTAGTGCACTAGTAAGCATCCCTTTAAGCTTCTAAAAACTTGTTTCACAATTAAATTTCCAATTAAACTTTATACCTTTCTTTTGTAAAGAAGTTATCGGATGTGCAATCTTTGAAAATTTGATATAAAACTACGATAGTAACCTTCTGATCCCATAAAATATCTAACTTCTAACACATTCTTAGGTGTTGTACAATTCATCATTTCTTCTATATTTTTGGGGTCAACTAAGATTCCTTGTTTTGATACAATATGTCCTAAGTAGTGAATCATGTTCTGATAAAAAGAGCAGTTGCTTAACTTAGCATAAAGTATATTCTCTCTGATTACATGCAGTACTAGTCTCAATTGTTCTTCGTGTTATTTCTTTGTCTTAAATTAAACTATTATGTCATCCAAGAAAACAATCACAAACTTGTCCAAAAATTTTCAAAAAATACCATTCATCAAGCACATAAAGGTAGTTGGTCCTTTCTTCAAACCAAATGGAACAATTGTAAACTCATAGTGACCATATCTTGTTCTAAAAGCTATCTTATTGTTGTCTCCTTCCTTAATTCTAACCTAATGATAACTCGACCTTAGATCTATCTTTGAAAATATTGTGGCACCCCTTAACTGATCAAATAAGTTGTCAACTCTTGATAAAGGATACTTGTTCTTGATAGTTTCTTTATTTAATTGCTTGTAATATATGAAAAATATCAAGATACTATCTTTATTTCTTATAAAACAAAATTAGTGCTCCCAAAGGTGAAACGCTAGGCCTTATATAACCTTTATTTAATAACTCCTCTAATTGTATATGTAACTCTTTCAATTCAGGTGTACTCATCCTATAAGGGACTTTAGATGAAGGAATTGTACTGGGCACTAGATAAATAGTAAAGTCTATATCTCTTCTAGGAGGCATTATGGGTATCTCTTGAAATACATCTACAAATTAGAGGAATTATTAACTGGAAGGTTGTAACTTGTCTTAAAGATATAGGTCTATGTATTATGTTAATTTTTACAATGTCTCCTTCCTCATCTAGACATGTGTAAGTATTATTGTAACAATCCAAGATAGATCAATGTGTAATCATCCAGTCCATACCAATCAAAACATCATAAGATCCTAAGTGGATAACATTCAAATATGCTAAAGTTTTAAACTATTCATTTCCAAGGGACATTGTCTTAATACTTATGTAACTTTTCTTTTAGTTCTAGTTGCTAACTATACAAGGAATTTACCTCAAGGTTACTTTTATTAAGAGAAAAATTCAAAACTACATTAGGTGCAACATAATTGTTACTAGCTCTTGAATCAATTAAAATAGACATAGATTTATTACCAATCTTCCCTACCACTTCTATCATGCGAGACTGGTGATCTTCCTGCCTACCTTTCAAAGTTGCATAAATCTTGTGAGTATTACCAACATCACCTATTGTTTCTTCCTGTATTTTGTGAATGTTGTCTCCTTTCTTATGTGGACAATCCCTTGCATAGTGATTCTCATTACAATTCCAACATCTAACAAGAGGCCTCTTATCTGAATCTGGTTGCTTATGAAAATTACCACTTCTGTTGACAGGAGTATTGGTTCCCTTGTTTCTTTGGCCTCATCTAACAGTATTCCTATCCTTTAATTTCTTATGTTAATTAGTCTTATCCAACTTATACAAATGATTTTCCTTCCTGATTACATCTTTACGGGTAATGGGCATATCATACTGAATCTTATCCCTGTAAAATGTTGGCATTCCACTTATAAATATTTGAATCTTAAATTTCTCATCTTTTATATAGTCTGCATAAGTTAACAGTTCAAGAATCTCTTGTCACATGCTTCCATAGTTAAATTTCCCAGCTTAAGTTCAAAGAATTATTCCATCTTATTATCATCGTATTTCTCTGAAAGATATTCTTGTTGAAAATAATTTTTAAACCTTTTCCAAGTGATATTTTCTTCATGAATATATTTCAGTTTAACCAAAAGTTCCCACCAAAGAGAGGCTCTTCCCTGAAAATGATAGATAGTTATTCTTGTTTGATCCATGGTTGATGAATAATTATACAATTGGAAAATATTTTGGATCCCTAATAACCATGTGCCTGCTTCTTAACCCTATTTAACCCCTCCATAAAAGGTTGGAGGTTTAATATTTCTTAATTCTACCATCAATTAATTATTTTCATACCTTCTTCTTCTACTATTACAGTCATCTAAAAATCTAGCTAGACTAGTTTCAAGATTTCTAGCTCTTTTTCTCAAGGGAGGTGTAGGGTAATTGTCTGGCGGAAAGTCCATTCTATAGTAAGTTTTCCTACTTTTCCTTTCTTTCTCATCTTGGGTATTATTTAAGGACATTAGCTCTTTCAAGAGATGTTCTTGAAGGTGACTAATCCTTTCATCACATTTCTTGACCAATTCTTCCAATTCAAGGGATGAACTACTCCTCTTCCTTCCTAAGTACTCATTTTCAAGGCCATAAGAGGTTGTCTATTTAACTTTCCGTCCTCTACTATTTTTCTTTGCAAGGTATTCTTGGGTTAATTTATTTATTGTGAGATGTAACATGTTCATTCTAAGTTTTGTTAACATTCCATTATCAAATTTATTTATTTTTTCAATAATAATTAATTTTTTGGTTTAGAAGAAACAACGCATACTATACGAGTCTTCAATTTTTGAAATAAATAACTATGCAAAATGCATAAAAGGATATAAATATTTTAAAACATAATCCAAATAGTCAAAATAACAAATAATTTTTCATATTTCACAAATATAGCAACACTTTCATAATTAAATTTCATATAGGCAACATTTAACTTTTAATCAAGCAAACAAATTTAAAGCGACCAATAGGCCCAACAACCGCAGTGTTGCAACCGCAACTCTAATACCACCTGTAATGCCCCAAAGGGATATAAAATGGTATCATTGAAATATAATTATCTCTCTAAGGATAATTATATAATTTTAGCACATCATATTAGTCAAACAAATAATTAATTTCATTTTCGCAATTTAATTTCAACAAAATCCGTTTAATTACCGATAAATTAAAATAAATTGAATATTTCAATAAACAATCCAAGGGATGGAAAGTTACTAATAATATAACATAATCAGACCTTCAATCCAATCCATATCATATATTATATCCACATCTAAAGGCTAATTATTCTTATTTACAGTTAACTGGTAATTAAGGTGTTAATTACGACACTTAGTGTGCAATTGACGACACTTATAACAAATCCAATTGTTTAATAAATAACCATATATTATCAATTTAAATGGCTTAATAACATGTAAATACATGTAAATAAGGCCTAATTACCAAAATTACAATAATTAATCATGGTAATTACGAAAGAGAGTCCACAAGACTAGTTAACTAGTTGTCCAATATAAGCAGCTAGTCTTGCACAAAATCAAGTTGTAAACATGCCATAAAAAACAAATGAAATCCAAAATTAATTAAAAAATATTAAGTGTGCACCTAAATCCAATTGAATTTTTATTTGCAAATCATTCCAATCGCACATAAGGTGATATTTTCCATCGAATTCAATGAAACTAATTAACATTCACTGCAGGGAATTGAGTTTAAATAACTGAAACGAAATTAAATGCATCCATAAGAAAATTTTCACACCTGATAATAATAACATATACATCACAATAGCATGTTAGAAACATATCACATGGATGTAGAATTCCATTTTTACGAAAACTGAGATTTCAATCCACAACTAGTTATCAATTTTCACCACAATGTACCTAGTTTCCAATTTAACCTTCCAAACACCAAATAAAGATAAATATATGACTACTATATATCTTGGAAATAGTATCAGGTTTCACCTAAATTCATATCCTCCCATATACATTCCATTAAATAACTCACAAAACTAGTTAATTCTATTGATCTGAATTGACTAGTAATTTTAGGAATCGCTAGAATAATTAAATCCACGGCTCATAGAATCATTCAAATTATATTAAAAATATAAATAAAAAGTTTTATAAGTCATAACATATGTATATATCATTCTAACATTTCATAAAACACTTCATATGCAAAGTCGCAAATCTATTCAAAACAATTCCATTGACGGAGCTAGAAATTGGAAATTGATCTAGAATTTAGGAAGACATTTCCAAAACGCTATCAATATTATTTCCCCTCAACTTATAAAACAAATTTAAAGTGTGTTTATCATACATAAGAAGAATAAAAATATCACTCATTCATTTTTACAAACACTTCATGTTCCAAGTCTCCAAACTATGTAAAACAATCCATTCGAAGAACTAGTTTTTGAATAAAATGGTAGAAGCGTCAAAGAGAAGAGTCTTAAAACATTTAGAGGATATTGTACCATAAAAATACACATGATATAAATAAAATGGGAAGAAAAATCATTTATATATCATAGTTTCCAAAGAATCGTTTCCTCAAACAATTTGTGCACAAAATCCCAAAAAGTTGTTTCTAATTCCTTCACAAAATTTACTTGCATAAATAGATTGAATTCCATAAAAACATTATTCCACAAATAACTCATAAATTTTATAAAACATTTCATGTGCATCCATAAATAAATAATATCATATCCAAATAAATTAGATAAACATTAGATAATTCACTTATCTTTTCCAAATACGCAATCGGAATCGATCATGCCACGTTCCACCCAGTCTTAGACACAATGCAAGCCAAAACTCACTTTGCAATGGTCACCCCCGAGCCAAAACCATGATTCTACAAGAAAGGACACATTCAACCTCAAATTATCTCAAGAAATGAGTCCAACCACAACCCAGTGATAGGTATTAACTCTACTTCCACTCTAGGGAAATTACAATGGCTCCAAGACAATAGTCCAACCACAACCCAATGGAAAGTAGCACTTCCAATCCAAGGAAATTCCAATGGATACAAGAAAAATACCAGTGGCTCTATAGTAACTCATCTTGGGAACAGGCTCAGCAAGGATCTCATACCAATAGTAGCAAAATCAAACCACAAGTTCCAAACACAATCACAAGATCAAAAGCATGAACCAACACAAAAGAGTGACTTCTAACACGAGCAAATCAAATACCGTCATGGGAAACTTGAATTGAGAGAGAGAGGGACACAAGCATGAGATTTACATTACAAAAATATAAATTAGGAGTTACACACCAAGTGGATACACCAAGAGGCATGCTAATTCAACTCATGAGGGATCACTAGGTGGGAGAGGGACTCCAATCCTCAAATAAAAATTAATCTCAAGGTAAATAAAACTGACTAACATAACACGTGAGGATACATAACCAAGAGGACATTCCATCAAGTACATAATAGCGGTTTACAACATCACATAGGCTCAAAACACATAGGTAAACACTTTTCCATAACCCCTTGCTCGTAACATCATGGCTCCTCAAACTCTCTTTCGTGGCATCGATCGTTCGGTTTTTTTTATTTTATTAATTAATTAAAAATTTCCAACGTAATAATAATCATAATATGCAACCATATTCCATGCACCTTGTTCCACTATGTCCAACATAAAAACAATAATAATATGTGCAGGGGCTAAACCAAAAGGTATTACAATCACCACTTATGTCTCCTTCTAACACATCAAATTAGACCACTTCATCTCTCTTGTGGATCAACTTGGTTTTATATTCTTCTTTTGGATATATTTCTCCATTTGCATCCCAGGGATGTGGTAATCCCAACTTTGTGACATCATTTAAAATTTGTTTAAATGAAGTTATTCTATCAGTGAGTGATTTTATGTTACCCTAAGTTCTCTTTAGCAATGTTTGCTTCATGATTCTTTGGCTAGCTATCTTGATCAACTAAGTTATGTTGGAAATTTGTAATTGTTCTAATTGGTTTTTGGTTCTCCTATTCAAATAATCAATTATCTGCTTTTCTTCTTTAAGCATCTCTCCCAGTTTTTTGTCCACTCTCTTTGCCTCTTCTTGATTTGATTTAGCCATTTCCAACTCAACTTGAACTACATCACAATCATCCCACTTTTTCAAGGACTATTGTATTATTCTATCCCACAAATCTTTGCTTGTGCTTCTCTGTAATCAATCCCCTTCAACATCTAATTGTAACTTAGTGATTTGGATTTTGAGATCATTTATTTCAGTTTCTAAATCATCATTTTTTTCTTCCTTTTCACTGACTTCATTCTCTAACTCCGTAATTATACTATACAAATGGATTACTTCAACTTCGATCTCTTTAACTATGCTATGTATGCTCTCTAGCTATTGAATTGTGGTGTCCTCTTCCATGACATCTATTACCTCTTGAGCTATAGCTTACTTTTCAGGATGGGAGATGATCCTGGTGGAATAGGATCTACATGCAAGGAAGTGTTTTGCAATTTCAAAGCATAAATTTGGAGTTCCAAATCATTCACTTTTTTCTCATATTCTTCTACCATACTTTTGCACTTCAACATCCTTGCATATATCTGCTTCTTATCTTCTTCTGCCTTCCTTAATTTAGGAGTTTGAATTGGTTGGGCTCCAGGGATTTTCCATTGCTTCTTGAGATGGGAGATCTCGTTATCTTTATATTGTAGTAGTGACTTAACATGAGAAGTTTCTACTGGATTAAACCCTAAGGATATAACTTACTTTCAAGCTCTTTAATGGTGGCCTATTTATCTTTAACAACCACCCTTTTTGCTTTCAATAACTGCTCAAACTTATCTAGGTTTGATCTCAACTTCCTTCCTACAGTAGTTGATTGCTCTACTTCTGTAGATATCATGTCACTTGCTTTCCTATAGAAATATAGCTTATCTAATTTCAAAAATTCTTAAAATACACTTCATATTTATTGGCCCTCCAATCAATAAATGTAGAAGGCATTAGCACTTTGGGTTCTATAATGGATAAACTCGTATTATCATTTTTTTTATCTGCAATTGTCAGTAGTCTCTTCTCTTACACTCCCACATGTTGTCTAGCATCTTTGACCAAATCTACATTTCTTTCCCTTATGCTCCTATATCTGCTTTGCAGGTTTGATTTCCATTCTCTTTTGTAATTTTCAAATTTAAGCATTTATAGTGCTCATAATTCTAGTACGGGACATTAAGAACAAGTAAGAGGGGTATCTGAATAGTTATATGGCAGAAATTTATTCCAACTGATGATGAATTGCTTGCGATAAGTAATTATAGAGATCAAAATTTGGAAGCATAACTCCAAAGGCAAGTGTTAAACTGTGAAGGAACCCTAGCACGTTATCATCAACTAAGTTATTATTTTCATAGCCTAAGATTGTGCATATTAATGATATAGCCTTCTTGGAGCTTTCAGAAAATACCATTGTGTCATATGGGCATGGAAAGGTGGGGATTGTAATTTCCCTCTCTAGATGTTGAGATAAAAATCGGTTTCTGTCATAAGGGTTTAGTGATTGAAAAGAGGTGTCCAGGATTCTTTCATTTAGGGTCTGCACAGATATGAAATCATGAATACATATCATTTTTTGAATGGTAATTGCATTTATGGTGCAAAGGGTTTTTGAGTAATATAAGGAAAGGGTGGTTCCAACTTCGGGGGTAATTTCTAACGGAGCACCAAGTCATAAATTTAGGGAAGTAGATGGTACATTGACAAATGGCTCTAACCAGCTTTGATTCCCCATAGGTGACATAGGTCTTGGCCTGCAACGGTCAAGTATCAAGCTTCTCATATAGTGATGTTTAGGTCAGGATTTGTGATGACTATGCCAAAAATATCAATGTGATGGTCATTTGTATGTTCATTACTAGAAAATCTAAGCTTAGAGAGCTTAGAAAACAGCTTTGGCAGGCAACTGGAGGGTAAACGATGTCTTTTATTGTTTTATCTAAAGTTCAAAAATTGATAAGTTTCAGCATAGTAGTTTTCAGGGATAATTTTAGGGGCGAATTTTAGCCCAATGGGCTATTTTTCGATGTTTTTCTCCCAAAAAAAATTCGCCATTTTGCATTTTTTGAAGCCCTATTTCGCCCAATTTTGATAGGGCAAAAATTTTTCACCCTAAAAATCGCCAAAGTATTATATAAACGATATAAAAACCTTGGAAATTAAAATATTTTTTGAAAAATATCACCAATCATTTTATAGTTGGCGTTTTAAGAATTGGTAATATTCGCCAACATTTATACACTTTTAAANGTTTTACCCAGAGGATAAAATCTTGCAAATGCCAGTAATTTGTTTCAATCTATTGATTGGACCGCTATGGTGTGCATAGGTTGCTTGAGATTTCCTTCCAACGTATGTAGAATAACTGAAATTTTAAATGCCCCTTCTTTTAACAGTTGAATCACTTTAAAATTTGAACATTTGGCAAGCTAGTATGACGTCAAATGGTGTTAGAGGAAGCCACCCAACAGGTGTTGGTTCATAATTGGATTATATCGATGTTTACTTGTCTCCCCTTTGCATGCATGGAAACCTTATAATCCTTCCCTTTCGGGTGGAAACTAGCATGGTTTTTAATGGTGGTAACGACTCAAAAGCTCGGCGGTATTGGAAAAGGATCTTTGGAGCCATTATAAATCACTTTTTTCCACATGTCCCTGGAGGTTTTGGAGGCAATGGCTCCTTGAGGTAAAATTAAACAGTGTGTACTTTCCCTACACACTATTGTTGTCAATTGTCGATCTTCAAGCCCCACTTTAGATCTGATCAACCACTTCCCTTATTTCCCTCGCACTTGAGTGAAGCACTGAGCTTATCCAACGTTGATCTTTTCGGATCCAACGGTGCTCTGTTGGATCAAACTTTTAGCGCCATTAGCCTTTAGCACCAGATCACTGTAATTTTGGATAAGATATTATATAGATATGATATTGATAAGATAATGTTGTATATATATAGATAATTTGTCAATGTTTTAATTATTTTTACATGTTTATGTATCATATATGTTTTTCTAATTTGATAAAAATCCTAGCTAATTTAAAAGGTAAGTAGTTGCGAAATATGTAATATTTTTTAGAGCACATTGGAAATTCTAAAAAAAATATTGTCATCAAAATTTATAAATATATGCATGAGAATCATCTTGTAGTGCAAGTGAATTTTTCTACCTTATGGAAAAGTGAATTCTCACATAGATTCTTGTTTTTTGGTATGATTATATATTTTCCATAATGGAAAATTTAGGACATTGTTTTTAAACAACTCTTTCATATTTGTCTGGCGATATAGTTTGTAGATAAGAACATACCTTCACAAAGTTGTTTGAATATGTAATTAAAAATCCATTTCTATAACTTTATTCCATATTATCCATCAATTTTATGACTTGGAGTATATTCTATCTATATAATTTTCAATGGCCTTCTAAAGTATTCGATCAAGTATAATAAATAAATAAATAATCACAAATAGGGTTATATATGTTGTAGTGTAGGAAGTGGGAAACTTTTCGTTAAGCATAAATTATCCAAAATATATCCTTCTATAGTTTGTTAGGCGATTTAGTGATTTTGTGTAGAAAATAGAAACCATGGACTTGTAAGGATTATTGTAATCTACCAACTTGGAAATGGAAAACTTAGCAAACAGTGCACTAGGTGACTCAAACTAGGATTTTGACCAAGGATTAGGGTTATTGTGAGTTCAAAACAAAGGAAGTAAATATTTTGAGCTCAAGTTCCTATGCACAATGTACTGGTACATTTTATGGTTTCAAAATCAACAAGGATGAAGTTTACTTCCAAGGATCCTCAAAACCCCAACATATGCAAACTAAATCATTTGCTTCACACATCCTGGCAGCCAATGGAAGTGGATTTTATACTGTGATGGGCTCATAGACATGTAATATCATTCAATGAACTCTTGGGATTTGATCCATCAATTTTTAAGGGGTTTTGAAAGGTTTAATAGGTCAACTAGTAAAAATGACTTCGAGGACTGCTCAATTAATTCGACTTCAAGATTACCAAAACAATGCCAATAGGTTTCGAAATCTCAAAATCAGGGTTGTAATGTGTTAATTAACTTATTAATGAGCATAATCAAGTGGAAGAATCGAATTTGGATTTGTCTTGATGTATTACTGACTTTTACACTAACACTAGCTCAAAATTCATAGCAATCTAGACTAGGTGCATACAATAGGACATGAATCAGTATTTTATTCATTGGAGCAGGAAAATAATATATCATAGTTTTGGTGTGACATAAATGGAATCCTTCAGAGTCTAAATTACATAGCAAATATATTTCAAGAATGAGAGAGAAGACTAGAAGAATCCTCCTTGAGAAAAGACTAGGAATCATGAAGAAATGGACTAAAGGACTTCTTCAATCACTATAACTGGATGGAAATTGATTGTATATGATCATAGGACCTGCAGTGAGATCAATGGTGGAGACATGATGTATTCATACTCACAATAGAATTATGGGGCACATCTTCCAAGTCTTAAGTAGCGCAATGCTCTCAGATCAATTCACAGACTGACAAAAGATGGTCCAGGGGTGCACATTCATTATTTTATAGAATAGGGATGAAATTTTGATCAATTTATAGAGGTTAATGCACCCTCATGGATGTATACAGTTTCCTTTCTTTCATGCTTTACTTTTTTCCTTCTTTCTTTAGCTTTTGTTTCTTTACTTTTTGCTTTCTTGATTCAGCTTTTCCTACTATTTCTTTGCTTTTCTGATAAAACATTGTAAATTCGAGAGATATTCTGGTTTTACTAATTGTATTCCTCCTTCAAGAGGTGTAATTGATGTAATTGGTCATGTAAGATTCATTGAAAGATCAACGTAAACCTATGAATTTAAGTCAGGTCAATGGTACCCATGTGTCATCATAATAATTGTTATTTTGGTATCTTACTTGACAAGTTGTCCTTGTCGGATAAATAGGCCAGCCCTGTTAGGTTTTAGGTCAAGTCAAGAGACAAATATAAATAGGGAGGCACCCCATCCATTTGTACTCACTTCACTCAAGCAAGTTTGTAAGAGAGAGAAGAACAAGTGCGCTAGAAAGAAAGAGAAGTTGTTTTGGGGTTTTACATTGTTTTGGTTGAGTTCTATACTAAGGAAGTTTTGTTTGGTTTTATCCCCCATGATGGTTTCCCAAGATAAATTTGTTTGTTCTCTTGTGTGATTGTACTTGTTGTTCTTTCAAAGATCTAACCATTGTAAATGTTTTTACAATATCATATAAGCAATCAAGAAAAGTTAACATGATATCAGAGCCACCCTAAAAGGAGACACTATATATCTAGGGTTTCTTATTCTGAATAAATACCTCGACATATCAAACATAAAATAGGGCTCCCTCAAATCTCCTTAGGAGGGTGCATCTTTCTGTGAAAACATAACTAAATTCCAAGAAGTTTCATTTTTGGACCAAACATTGTTGCTAGGAAGACCTAGGGATTCGGTTTTCTTGAGGCTCCATCATCAATCTCAGAAAAATCAAGATACCGTCTAGCTCGCCTTAGGAAGCCACATATTTTCCATCAGTCATCCCTACTAGTGATCTCAACTAGGAAATTAGGGTTTCTCCATCAAACCCTAGGTCATCTCGAATAAGATCAACGAGAAGCGATATTCATCAAGTAAGTATTACTCCTATTTCCATTTTAAGTTATCATTATGTTAAAGATGACAAATAGTAACAAGCTAGATGAGAAGCTTGAGGTTGTTGAGAACTTTAGATAATGGAAGTATCGGATCATGCTCATCCTAGAAGAGAATGATCTAGAATTCTTTATGAAGGAGGAAGTTGTAGAGCCAGAAGGAGATGAAGCTAAGGACAAACACAAGAAGGATATCATCAAGGCTAAGAGGATCATAGTTGAATCCATCAAATATAATTTAATCCCTCAAGTATATTCAAATATAACACCAAAGGAAATGTTTGATTTCATATCCATCATATTTGAAGGAAGAAATATTAATAGGAAGATGACCTTGAGGAATCACCTCAAAAGTGTAAATGCTCGGAAGTCAAAAACCATGCAATCATACTTCACAAGAGTATCTCAAATCAAGGAGCAATGGAATCTATTGATGATATGATACAAGAAGCAGAAATTGTAATGACCACCTTGAATGGTCTTCCAAGAGAGTGGGAATCCTTTATTCGAGGAATATGCTCCAGAAGAAAGATGACTAAGTTCCAACGGTTATGGGAAGAATGTGTTTAAGAAGAAAAAAGAATAGCATACAGAGAAGAGAAGCTAAAAGAAAATGAGGATCAAGATTTGGAATTCCATACCAAAGGAAAGAACAAGAGGAAGAGTTATGACCATCCTCCCAGAAAATTTCAAGGGTTTAAGAAGAACAAGAATTCCAAGAAGGAATTCTCAAATTATGAATGCTTCACTTGTCACAAGATGGGACACATCTCCATAAATTGTCCCATGAGGGAGGAACAACTCAAGAAGAATAAAAAAGTATTCTAGGCCCATGTTGTTGAAGACAATGATCAAGAAGACGAGGAAATAACTAAAGAAGATGAAGATGCATGTGAAGAATATTCTTTGATCTCTGCACTCACAGGTTCATTCTCACATGTGAATGATACTTGGCTAGTAGATAGTGGTGCCTCCAAGAAAATCACATGTTACAAGGACTCACTCTCTTGTCTTGTACAGAAGGAGTTCCCACACAAAGTAATGCTTGCAAATGATTATCATTATCCCATCAAATGGATGGGAGAATCCTCCTATAAGTTGGACTCTGGAAAGAAAATGAAGATAAAGGATGTCTTGTATGTTCTGGGGCTAAAGAAGAATATCCTTTCTATCTCAGCCTTAGATAAGAAAGGTTTCATATTTTCTTTTGTAGATGGTTAATTCCTCATGTGGAAAAAAGGAGAAACTATAGATGATGTAGTAGTGATTGGAGTTGAAGGAGGACTCTACATATTAAAGGGGAATGTAGATTCAGCCTTAATGACTAGTACCATAATCCTATGTGAACTATGGCATAGAATACTTCCTCATGTACATTACAAGGCATTACCAATTGTGAGCAAGGTGGTGACAAGTTTTCCAAAGATTCAAATAAATCATGAAGGGGTGTGAAAAGGATGTGCACAAGGAAATAATAGTAAGAACCCGTATCCAAATAGAGACGACAAAGAATAATGGATATTAGACATTATTCATCCATATGTATGCGGGCCAATGAAAACTACTTCATTAAGTGGGTATGTTTACTATGCTTCCTTTATTGATGACTACCCCTGCAAAACTTGGATATATTTCTTTAGAAAGAAGGATGAATTGTTTGAAAAGTTCAAATAGTTGAAGTTTGTTGTGGAAAACCTCTCTAAAAAGAGGATCAATATCTTAAGATCATATAATGGAGGAGAATTCACTTCAAATGAGTTCAACGAGTACTGTAAAGAAGTTGGGATTTAGAGGGAGCTCATCATTCCCTATAATCCACAACAAAATAGTGTGGCGGAAAGAAATAATAGATCTATCATGGAAGCTTTAAAATCCATGATCCATGATCAAGATCTACCTATGTACCTATGGGAAAAAGTAGCCAGAAAAACAGTATATGTACAAAATAGAATCTCCCACAGTTCCCTTGGGAAGAAGACTCTAGAAGAGATGCTTATCGGATAAAATATTGAATTTGGTCACCTAAAAATATTTTGTATTCCATTGTACATACACATTCCCAAGGAGAAAATATCAAAGATAGAGCCTTCAGGAAAGAAGGGATGGGTTGTAGGATATAGTGAGCAATCAAAAGCTTACTGAATCTATATCTCGGGATACCGTCAAATTGAGATAAGCAAAGATGTTACTTTTGAATAAGATACAACTTTCAGAATATCAAGGAAAGACAAGGAATTTGAAGAAGAGCATGAAACTCCCATAGATGCAGAAGTTTCTAAACCAATCATAAATGATGAGGAAAAACAAATTCCTGAGGATCATGGCATGATATAACCTCAGAGACATGAAGAATTGACTATTGAGATGGTCTCAAGCAAAATAAGGCCTGCTTGGGCATGAGAAGTAATTGAAGAAGCCTAAGGACGTGGTGTCCCAGAAGGAACCATCATAGAAACAAAGAAGCTAAAGCCATACCCTAGTTATGTGGCTTTGATGTGCAATCCCATTGACAAATAACCTACATGCTTTGAAGAAGCAATAAAGAAGAAGGAATGGGTATATTCCATGTGGTCAAGGAATACCAATCCATTACAAAGAATGATGTATGGGAAATAGTACCAAGACCAAAGAACAAGCCAGTGGTATCCTTGAAATGGATCTACAAAATAAAGCATTCAACATATGGTAGTATAGAGAAGTACAAGGAGATATTCATAGCTTGTGGATTCTCTCAAAAGGAAGGAATCAACTATGAGGATACCTTTGCATTAGTAGCTAGGTACAACTCAATTAAAACCATAATTGCCTTGACATCCAAAATGAAGTGGAAGTTACATTATATGGGTGTAAAGACAACCTTCCTAAATGGTTTGATAGAATAAGAAGTATATATCAAACAACTGCAAGGTTTTGAGACAAATAATCAGAAAACTCATGTATGTAGACTGAAGAAGGAATTGTATGGGTTGAAGTAAGCACCCAGATCATGGTATGGAAGAATTGATGGTTTCCTTATGATTTTGGGATTTACCAAGAGTAAAGAAGATCCCAACCTTTATTATAAAGTTGATGATGATGGGCTTATGATATTACTACTATATGTAGATGATCTATTTTTGACAGGTGAATACAAGCCCGTCAATGAATGCAAGAAGAAGCTCGCTATGAAATTTGAGATGAAAGACCTTGGAATGATACACTACTTTCTAAGTCTTGAAGTATGGTAGTTGTTTATGCGAGAAATTGTTTCCAGACTACAAGAAAACAAGCCAACATAATCTCAAATATTTCAATAAAACAAAACTGGGTTTTTAAGGTTTTTTAAGGTTTTATGGTTGTGAAGTTTGGTGACAAGAGGGAATGCATTCATAATCCAAATAAGAACTAAATCACAAGCATAGAAAAACTGAGATGCATAACATAATAACCATGTATCCAACAGAAAATATCACTGAAGTTCATCCACAAATGGCAAGCACTACAAGCATAAAAACTTTAAACCAGTAATGAAATTACCAGCTGAGTAGCTAAACAAGCTATAAATGAAGCCAGAGAACAAACTGAAGGGTAAAATGGAGCATATATTTCATAATCAATTCTTCAAATACACATGAGAGTCATTTACTTAGCTTATCAACAAGCCATGAGACCTCCTCTAGTGAGCCAAAAGTCGAACCCCTTTCCTGTACCCTTGTCCATCTTTTATAATTACAAAGAATTAGTTCTATCTTCCCTTCATTAGTTCTAAATTGAAACTACCCAGCAGTATTAACTAACTTTCAACTAATTGACTAAAAATAGCAAAATTGAATTCCTGGTAAATATAGCGAATTTCTGAAAAATAGGTGTCAAAGAAGCCTCCATACATCTCAATCCGTGACACCTGTATAATAACTGAGAGAGGTTTTTGTGAATGGATCTGTGATGGACACAAACCTCTCTTGGTTTTTAAAAATTCATCTCCAATAAATCATAATATTCCCCTCAAAATGAACACTAAAACAGGAAAATATTAAATATTTTTAAAACCCTGAAAAATAGGTTGTAAAGATTAAACTGAATCTTTCAAACCTTGACATATGTTGCAAAACTGAGAGAGGTTTTTGTGAATGTGTATATTATGAACAAAAACCTATTTTTTTTCTAAAATTCATCTCCATTAGCTCATGGTATGCATTCAATTTCAATAACCCAAAACAGGAAAAACAAAGCAGAATTCTCAATAATCTTTGCATTTCAATATCCTCTTTTTCATCTGAAATTTCTTTTGCAGGTACAATCTTTTCAGAAACAAATGTCTCTCCTAGTGCATCATCCTGAACAGGCTCGATATCCTTATTATCTGACTGTAAATCTTTGCTTTCATTGTCATTAGGGTGTTGTTTAGATTCAAAGTCTTCATCTACATGTTCTGAAACTTCCTCTAGAATTGCTTTGCCCTACCAGTACTTGATCACTTCTAGTAATTTAATCATCATGTGCCTGATTGTCCTACATATCTGTACCAGCAATAGACAACCTCCATGAATATTCTCTTTCTCCACTGTTTCCACTTTGAATGGCATTGGATGAAGAACACCTTTCTGGAAAAGTGTTACCTCCATCATTCCCAATCTTGTACTTGTGGTTTGAATGATCAGAGGCTGCATAATATTTTCCTGAGAATGTATTTTGTTCAATCTGAAACCCCATTATGGGACTGTTGTCTTGTATTCCAGTTAAAATGGCTACATATCTAGACATATTTTCCACCATTCACTCAAGGCCTTGCATTCTATTTTCCAAAGAAACCATCCCTTCCTGGGATCTCCCTATCAATTCTTGCAGCATTTCCATCAAACTGGCTTGTTGTTGTTTGTATTGTGATAACTGCCTTTGAATTACATGCCAGTAATCTTCATCATGTCTGTCATGATCATCGTAAGAACTACTGATGCTGGCAGAGCTGGTTCTTGGACCTCCTATATTCCATGACTCAATATCCACTGGCATATCTCTCTGATTATGATCATCCCATTCTTCCTTTTCCAGCATTCTATGTTTAGGTTTTCTATACCACAAACCTCCATCTTCCATGAACTGATCTTGCAATAAATTATCTGTAATTTCAGTTCTCTTATATGTATCCCCGGATCTCGGGCCTTTATCAATCAGATCTAGATTTTCAACTTCCCTTGTTACAGCTGATGAGGATTGTTTTGATCCATTCAGCTTGTTTGATGCCAGTCTAATGTTGCTTGATGTATCTTGAAAACTCATATTAGAGTCTTCAATTTCTTCTTCATGCTGGATTTGTACAGGTGGTTGTCCATGGGGCATAGCCACCTCTACTTTCCAGTTATCTGAACCCCTTGCTTTGAGATTTTGAAAGAACTCTAAGTTCATCTTTTTGTCAGACAAGTTGGAGACTCTTTTTTTTCAAATTACTCACTGGCTTGTCCATTTTACTTTTATTTCCTTGGAAACTCATCATATAATTAGATACTTGATATGCATTGTTCATTGCATCTTTGTCAAAAGAACTAAATTGGCTTGTAGTCGGACTCATACTCTCAATGTCAAATTGTTTCAAATTCTGTGACATCTCTGCACTTTCATTGTCCAGAAAATCTGAAGATGGGATTTTGTGTTCAATATATGAATCAGCTCAGGGTCTGCAATGTTCTTCCAAAGCTTCAATGCCCCTGCCACACTATCTCTTACCGGTTTCATCTGCAACCATAGTCTTATCAAATCGACATGCTTCAAGTATGATAACAGTTGCAGATTTGCAGGTTGATAAAGAGTTGTCCAAATGATTGGCCATCTGAATCAAAGTATCAGCTACAGCGTTTCTAGCAGCCTAGTCATTACTGTTCAAAAGCTTAACACAAGCGCTGGAAGTCGATCCTATGAAAGGTTAGATGTTGAATTGCACGTTCCAGCTGTCTTCAACCATCCAGATCACTTCGAATTGTCGTCGCTGGGAAGCCCTAATTCTTCCTTCAACTCTCAAAACTTTGATTTCTTAGCAATATGTCTCCACCATGATGTTCAACGCCTTCGCAATATTCATATTAGGAACCTATTCCCAAAAATTATGCCTCGTTCCACTCATTGTCATCATTTGCCATGAATTTGCATATAGTTGCCACGATCTCCCTCATACGATGACCATACACTTGTTTCAATGATAAACTTGGCAAGCCACATATCAAATGTGATAATTTATGTGGTTAACACCTTAGGAACGAAACCCCCAAAAAAATCAGACTGAAAAATGACTATTTTGGCAATCGCGACTTTCTTGTAGCGCGCTAGTGTAACTTTTTCTGGCAAGCGCTACAGGAATCCCTGTTTTATGATTTTTTAACCAAAACTCCAAACCAAGTGTTGTTTTTTGGTAAATAACTTTAAGCAATGTTTTATGTTATTTCTTTAGAACCTTTTAGAAATATATGCATCCTATAAGCCCATAAAAACCATGAAATTAATTAAATCAAGCAAAAATTAAAAAGAAAACCTATTAAATCAACTATAAACATAAGGCTAAAATCAGAATATTTTAAAAGAAACCAAGGTCAAAACTTAAAAACAATAAGAAAAATCATATTTTTAAGACAAGCAAATGGTTCAAAAATAAAAAACAAAAATAGACTATAACATCTAGCTCCTGCTGTGGGATGAAGTCCTCCCTGTGAGGCTTCAAGAACCTGTAGACTAGTGCCTTCTATAACCAAAACTGCCTGCTTTTCTGCAAAACATCCATTGGGATATGGAGTCTTTATTCAATCCTTCACACACTGATATATACAATGAAAATCAAATCTCTTTCTTTGTGGAACCTTCCATTTACTGAATCAAATTGTAATCCTATTTCCAATGTAACCAGGAAAAATTTTCATCAACCCACCAAAACTTGTTTCCAACTTCGAATATATATATATATATAATAAAAAATATTGGAAAACATGAAGAGCAAATATCTAACAACTTATACTCACTTTCATTAAATGGTGTCTCTAAAATAACATATTTATAACTTAGTATTGACTCTAAATAATCTGCCACTGGATCATAAAAAATTCCAAAAGTTACCTCTTCCTGCTCTATGAAAAAGACAGGCTGTCCATAAGAATATTTTGTTCCATGAATATCAAGCAGGCATTGGCGATAAAAGACATCAGGATCAGCCTGAATTTTCTCTCGAATTTTTTGGATAATATCATCAATAATGTCAATAATCTGAACCTCCTTTTCCACTCTATCTTCAAATGGATAACTATCATGCATTGGCTTTGGCTGTTCAAGGATAATAGACTGAATGCGTTCCTGAATCTGCTGATCACATTGTGACATATCACACACCTCACACATTTTTGGGTCTTTTTTTTCAATTTCATCATCATATTTATTAAAAATTAGAGCATCTTCATAATGATTTTGAACAGCAGATTTATCATAACCATGAATATAAGCAACTTCTGAAAAAATGCAAACAACCTGGCCTTCATCGATTTTAGTATCAAAACAAAAAATATAGAATCTAATTCATCACATGATTCTTGTCATGGAACCCTAATCTCTTCATCATAACAAGGAGCATTCTAAGAAATTTTGAATGATAATGCTAAAGGTTCGTCTTTTCCTTCAATACAAAGTCGATCTTTAACACAACAATGATTTCCAATAGTTTGTTGAACTAGAGATTAATATTCAAAAGGATTAGCATTCAAATGGTTATTAAGACTGTTGAAATCATTATGAGAATATTCCAAACTATCTCTACTGATCTCATCACTTGAATAATCTTCAACCTGACCTAAAACAACAACTTGATTATCGTAATGATCATGGAATTCTTCCTTGACAGTAGTATCTGAAAATGTTACCTCTTCATCTTCAACAAATTCTGAAACTTCAACTTCTTCATGACATGTTTTGAACCCTTGATTGTACTTATCATCATGATTTTTTGAATCAGAAATTGTATTATAAAAATCAGCCTGCTCACAACAATCTTTAAAAAAGAATTCAGCTGAGAACACATACTTACAATGTTTCTGAAAACATGTGTGGAATTCTTTCAGTGAGGAAATGCTAGTAGCAGGAAGAGAAAAATACCATTCTCGTGCATCTTGCTCGAGTGAATACATGAACATCTTCATGAGCACATCTTCATGCTGTATATTTAACTGGACCATACATTGATGAAATCTGATGAGGTGATCTGAAGGATTCTCCTCTTTGCTTTCTCTAAACCATGGAAGACAATCTCCCCAAACATCCATAGTAGGTATTGGATTTGGAAAACCTGGAATATCAGAAAAATTGAAAGGTGCAAACCTTCAAGCTAGAATAGCTTCCATGGACATCGGCCTCTGCATCTTGAAATAGTGGAGTCGCCAATCAATTTGTCAAGATAGATTTTTTTTTTTTCTCCTCGGAAAGAGGAAGGGGTGACAGTAATTCAAATTAATTAGGGCTGCATAAAGCTAGGGATGACTGAAACCTTCTAATTCTTCTAGCTATTTTCAGTATCTGGTTTGGGTCTGAAACACCCAACTGTAAAGGTGAAATAGGTATGTTTCTAGTTCCAATTCCCCTATTAGCCACTGTGACAAACTGGTGAAAAGTAGTCTTGGAGATATGTTGGTTTAATTTCACCTCTTAAAACCAGTGAAATGATAAGTATCCCAGGGAAAAATCTGTTTCAACTTTGTTCCTCGGCAACAGTGCCAAAGATGTTTATGCCAGAAATTGTTTCCAGACTACAAGAAAACAAGCCAACATAATCTCAAATATTTCAATAAAACAAAACTTGGTTTTTAGGGTTTTTTAAGGCTTTTGGTTGTGAATTTTGGTGACAAGAGGGAATGCATTCATAATCCAAATAAGAACCTAATCACAAGCATAGCAAAACTGATATGCATAACATAATAACCATGTATCCAACAGAAAATATCACTGAAGTTCATCCACAAATGGAAAGCACTACAAGCATAAAAAATTTAAACCAGCAATGAAATTACAAGCTAAGTAGCTAAACAAGCTATAAATTAAGCTAGAGAACAAACTAAAGGGTAAAATGGAGCATATAATTCATAATCAGTTCTTCAAATACACATAAGAGTCATTTACTTAGTTTATCAACAAGTCAGGAGACCTCCTCTAGCCAGCCAAAAGTTGAACGCCTTTCCTGTACCCTTGTCCATCTTTTATAATTACAAATAAGTATTTCTATATTCCCTTCATTAGGTTGAAATTGAAACTACCCAGCAGTTACATTAACTAACTTTCAACTAATTGACTAAAAATAGCAAAATCATATTCCTGGTAAATATAGCGAATTTATGAAAAATAGGTGTCAAATAATCCTCCATATCTCTTAATCCATGACACCTGTGTAAACAATCAGAGAGGTTTTTGTGAATGGGTCCATTATGGACAAAAACCTCTCTTGGTTTTTAAAAATTCATCTCCAATCAATCCGAATATGCCCCGCAAGATGAACACTAAAACAAGAAAATATTAAATATTTTTAAAACCCTAAAAAATAGGCTGTAAAGATTAAATTGAATATTTCAAACCTTGATAGTTGTTGCAAACCTGAGAGAGGTTTTTGTGAATGGGTATCTTATGAACAAAAACCTCTTTTCTTTTTCTAAAAATCATCTCCATCAGCTCATGTTCTGCATTCAATTTCAATAACCCAAAACAGGAAAAACAGAGCAGAATTCTCAATAATCTTTGCATTTCAATATCCTCTTTTTCATCTGAAATTTATTCTACAGGTACAATATTTTCAGCAACAAATGTCTCTTCTAGTGCATCATCCTGAACAGGCTAGGTCTCCTTATTATCTGACTGTAAATCTTTGCTTTCATTGTCATTAGGGTGTTGTTTAGATTCAAAGTCTTCATTTACATGTTCTAAAACTTCTTCTAGAATTGCTCTGCCCTACCAATACCTGATCACTTCTAGTAATTTCATCATCATGTGCCTAATTGTCCCACATGTCTGTACCAGCAATAGACATCCTCCATGAATATTCTCTTTCTCCACTGTCTCCACTTTGAATTTCATTGGACGAAGAACACCTTTCTGGAAAAGTGTTACCTCCATCATTCCCAATCTTGTAGTTGTGGTTTGAATGATCAGAGGTTGCATAATATTTTCCTAAGAATGTATTTTGTTCATTCTGAAACCCCATTATGGGACTGTTGTCTTGTCTCCCAGTTAAAATGGCTACATCTCTAGACATATTTTCTACCATTTGCTCAAGGCCTTGCATTCTATTTTCCAAAGAAACCATCCCTTCCTGGGATCTCCCTATCAATTCCTGCAGCATTTCCATCAAGCTGGCTTCTTGTTGTTTGTATTGTGATAACTTCCTTTGAATTACATGCCAGTAATATTTATCATGTCTGTCCTGATCATCGCAAGAACTACTGCTGCTGGCAGAGCTGGTTCTTGGACCTCCTGTATTCCATGACTGGATATCCACTAGCATATCTCTCTGATTATGATCATGCCATTCTTCCTTTTCCAGCATTCTCTGTTTAGGTTTTCTGTACCACAAACCTCCATATTCCATGAACTAATCTTGCAAGAAATTATCTGTAATTTCAGTTCTCTTATATGTATCCCCGGATCTCTGGCCTTTATCAATCAGATCTAGATTTTCAACTTCCCTTATTACAGCTGATGAGGATTGTTCTGATCCATTCAGCTTGTTTGATGCTAGTCTAATGTTGCTTGATGTATCTTGCAAACCCATATTGGAGTCTTCAATTTATTCTTCATGTTGGGTTTGTACAGGTGGTTGTCCATGGGGCATAGCCACCTCTACTTTCCAGTTATCTGAACCCCTTGCTTTGTGATTTTGAAAGAACTCTGAGTTCAGCTTTTTGTCAGACAAGTTGGAGACCTTTTTTTTTCAAATTACTCACTGGCTTGTCCATTTTATTTTTACTGCCTTGGAAACTCATGATATAATCAAATACTCGATATGCATTGTTCATTGCATCTTTGTCAGAAGAACTGAATTGGCTTGCAATAGGACTTGTACTCTCAATGTCAAATTGTTTCAAATTCTGTGACATCTTTGCACTTTCATTGTCCAGAAAATCTGAAGATGGGATTTCGTGTGCAATATGTGAATCAGCTTCAGGGTCTGCACTGTTCTTCCAAAGCTTCAATTCCCCTACCACACTATCTCTTACCGGTTTCATCTGCAGCCATAGTCTTATCAAATCGACATGCTTCAAGTATGAGAACAGTTGCAGATTTGCAGGTTGATAAAGAGTTGTCTGAATGATTGGCCATCTGAATCAAAGTATCAGCTGCAACCTTTCTAGCAGCCCAGTCATTACTGTTCAAAAGCTTAACACAAGCACTGGAAGTCGATCCTATGAAAGGTTAGATGTCGAATTACATGTTCCAGCTGTCTTCAACCATCCAGATCACTTCGAACTGTCACCGCTGGGAAGCCCTAATTCTTCCTTCAACTATCAAAACTCTGATTTCACAGCAATATGTCTCCACCACGAAGTTCAATGCCTTCGTAATCTTCAAATTAGGAACCTATTCCCAAAAATTCTGCCTCGTTCCACTCACTATCATCATTTGCCATGAATTTGCATACAATTGCCACGATCTCCCTCATACGATGGCCATACACCTGTTTCAATGATAAACTTCGAAAGACACTTATCAAATGTGATCATTTATGTGGTTAACACCTTAGGAACGAAACCCCCAAAAAAATCAGACTGAAAAATGACTATTTTGGCAATCGCGACTTTCTTGTAGCACGCTAGTGTAACTTTTTCTGGCAAGCGCTACAGGAATCCCTGTTTTATGATTTTTTAACCAAAACTCCAAACCAAGTGTTGTTTTTTGGTAAATAACTTTAAGCAATGTTTTATGTTATTTCTTTAGAACCTTTTAGAAATATATGCATCCTATAAGCCCATAAAAACCATGAAATTAATTAAATCAAGCAAAAATTAAAAAGAAAACCTGTTAAATTAACTATAAACATAAGGCTAAAATCAAAATATTTTAAAAGAAACCAAGGTAAAAATTAAAAAACAATAAGAAAAATCATATTTTTAAGACAAGCAAATGGTTCAAAAATAGAAAACAAAAACAGGCTATAACAGTAGTATCTAGACAAGATTTTCCTAAACCAAGGAAAATATGCGGTAAAGTTCCTAAAGATATTTGAGATGATGGATTGCATGTCTATGACTACTCTCATGACAACAAATTTGAAGCTATTGAATGATTACTCTTCGAAGATAGTATATGTCACCTTATACAGTCAGATTATTGGTTCTCTAATGTACTTAACCAATACAAGGCCAGATATATGTTTTGTTGTAAACACTCTAAGTCAGTATATGGTGAATCTCGTACACATTCACATAGCAGGAGAAAAACATGTAATGAGGTACCTAAAGGGGAGTTTAGACGACGGTCTCATATATGCATCAGTTGGAGAGATCCAATTACATGGATTTACAAATTTAGAATGGGCAGGAAGTGTCAAAGATAGAAAGAGAACTTCAAGATGTTTTTTAGTTTGGGATCAGGCATGATCTCATGGTTCAGTAGAAAGTAGTCCAATATTGCACTTAGCATGAAAGAAGTTGAATACATTGCATCATGTTCATACTGTAGCGAAGTAGTATGGCTTTGCAATATGTTGGCAGTATTATTTGATGCAGAAGTAGATGTGACTGATATCCATTGCGATAATCAGATTTGTATTAAGATGACGAAAAACCCAATGTTTCATGATAAGTCGAAACATATCTAAATTAGATATCACTACATCCAAAATATGGTACAAAAGGGAGCTATAAATCTCAAGTATGTTCCTACAGAGGAACAAGTGGCAGATGTGTTGACTAAGCTTCTGTCTTGTGTAAAGTTTGAATACTTTCAAGACAAGCTTGGCATAGTCCTAAAGGACCTCCCTCAAAAGAAGGAGTGAAGAAGATGGTAGAAGTATTTTTTATTGCAATGGTGTGGTATCCCAGTCTAGGGTAGGGTATGTTTTACTAGGCTTGTTGGCCCGAAAGGGTTAGTAAGTCAAACAAGGCTTGTTGACCCTGGGGGAATGAATATGTCTGGCTAGGTTTGTTTGTCTTGGAATGGTTAGTAATCCAGAAAAGGCTCGTTTGGTCCAAAGGGAGATTCATCTGTATGACTAGGATTTTCAGACCAAAAGGGTTACTAAGTTAGAGAAAATGCCCGGATGCATCTACCAAAGAACCCACTGAGGTGCTTCTCCAAGATAGCCAATGGGAAAGAGGTGGCTTCAATATTCCTATATTGATGAGGCAGGTTCAGTATTTTCATACTGATGTTGTTGTGGCAAGTTCATTATTTGCATACTGATATTCAATATTTTCATATTGTTTTTGATGTGGAAGGTTCAATATTTTTCATATTGATGTTATTGTGGTAGGTTCAGTATTTTCATTTGATGTGGCAGGTCCATTATTTTCATACTGATGTTATTGTGGCAGGTTCAGTATTTTCATACTGATGTTGTTGTGATGTTGATAAGACAGTTTCAGTATTTTTATATTGATGATGATGTTTTTGTTTCAATATTTCTATGTTGATGATGATGATGTTGTTCCAGTATTTCTATATTGATGATGATGATTTTGTTTTGAAATTTTTATGTTGATGATGATGATGATGTTCCGGCATCTCTATGTTAATGATGCATATGATGATCTAGCATTTATCGATGATGTTGATTTAGCACTAACATGCTAATGATGTTGTTGTTGTTTCAGTATTTACATACTGATGTTGCAAATGATCATTCAATATTTACATACTAATGTTGTCGATGATGATTCAGTATTTACACACTCATGTTGAAGATAATGATCCAGTATTTACATATTGATAATGATGATGATGTTCCAATATTCACATAATGATGTTGTAGATGGTGATCCAGTATTCACACATTGATGTTGTAGATGATGATGATGCTTTAGTATTCACATACTGATCTTGAAGAATAAGATTTGCTATTTGCATACGGATGTTGAAGAAGAAGATTCAGTATTCGCATACTAATGTGGAAGAATAAGATTCAGTATTCACATACTGATGTTACAAAAGAAGATTCAATATTCACATGCTGATCATATTGCAACTCTAGATTGATGATGAAGATGCATGATGGTGTTCCAAAGCTTCCTATGACATATAGAGACTCACCAGTCAGATGTACATTTGTGGTAGTGGTTGTTGCCTATGTAGAATACCTTCCTAGTTAAGAGGGAGTGTTAAAATATTGTAACTTTGGAATATATTCTACTTGTACTAACTATATTTCTCCTTCAGGAGGTGTAACTAATGTAATTAGTCATATAAGAGTAATTGAAAGAATCAATGTAAAACTATGAATGTAAATCGGGTCAATAGTACCTTTGTGTCATCATAATAATTATTATTTTGGTGTCTTACTTGACAAGTCGGCCCTGTCAGTTAGAAAGTTGGACCTATTAGGTTTTAGGTCAAATCAAGAGACAAATATAAATAGGGAGGTACCCCCTTCATTTGTAGTCACTTCACTCAAGCAATTTTTCAAGAGAGAGAAGAACAAGTGCACCAGAAAGAAAGAGGAGAAGTTGTCTTGGGGTTTTACATTGCTTTGGTTGAGTTCTATACCAAGGAAGTTTTGTTGGATTTTCTCCCCCATGAGGGTTTCCCAAGATAAATATTTGTGCTCCCTTATGTGACTGTACTTCTTGTTCTTTCAGTTATCCTACCATTGTAAATTGTTTTAGAATATCATCTAAGCAATTAAGACAACTTAAAATTTTCAGTACTTTTTCCTTCTTTTCTTGCTTTTCTGGATTTATACTGCTTTTTCTTTATTTCTTTTGCTCTGCTTTTTCCTCATTTTCTACTTTATCTTGCTTCATTATGATTTATGCATTATCTTGATTTATACTTCTTTACTACCATGTTCTTCTTTCTTCTTTATCCCTACTTTCATACTTTTATTATGTTTTCTCCTTTGTTCCATCTTTATTCTTTATTCTTGCATTCCCAATTTTTCTTGCCTTAATTGTTTTATTCCTTCTTTTCTCAACTTTCTTATCTTTAATTGTTTTTGGCTTTTCCTTCTTAAACAAGCTATATTTTGGTTAACCTTTCCTCCAATGCACCCTTGAGGATTATTTCTCTTCTTATTTCATAAATAAAATATTAATTTATGAATTTAACTCCTAATAAATGACTCCTTAAACTTTATTCAATAAATTTGACATCCCCTAATTAATTAATACTTTAAACCTTCAAAATTAATCCCAAGAAATTTGATTGAATTTCTTATTAAAACCAATTGGCTAATAGAATGATCCATATGTTAGCAAAATGGGGACATGATAGTCCTCCCCTCCCAAAAACCACTTGTCCTCAAGCAAGGAAACTATGAATGATGAAACATTTAGGCACTTTTCCACCACTTATGCAAATTGCTGCATACACCATTTGAACTTCATCTCCTTCAAAAATTAATCCTTTGGAAATACTTCATTTTACATTTATCACCATCAACTCATGAATGGCCTTTCTTTCAAAAATATCCATGTCTAGTTACAAGGTTTGGATTGACTTGAACAAAACATGAAGAATGGCCAACCTCTTATTGAAGCACTTAGGATGGGAATAATCATGCTTTGGTAAACTTCCATTCCTATTAATAAGAGGATTTGTGTTGTACATAACGATTGATTCAATGATATTTCCTTAAACAAAACTATCACACACCAATATATTAGTGAAAATTATCAAACCAAGACTTGGGCAATTGTGCTTTACCCATTTCTTCTCTGGAAGTGGTAGAGAGTGTAGAAGATAAATGTGATCCACTTCATATTTTTGACATGGGATGCAACAATTATCATAATTCAATCCCTCGTCATCGAGGCATATCCATAGATGTTTAAGCATAAATGATGGATCAAAACCAATTGTGGTTGGCATTGAACAAGTTCCCATTACTTTCTTCATTCCTTTGAAAACTCTCAAAGTTTTCATCCCATGGGAAACTCCTTTACTTCCTTGGGCAGCCATATATGTTATGAATTGAAATTAATATCTACATGTTGCATCACCCTTTCCATGCTCAATCATTGGACCAAAATGCAATATCTCTATCCTTCCAACTTCATGTTTAATAAATTGATATGCAATGATTGCTCTACCCAAACTCATGACATAGATTTCAAACCAAAGTTGAAATTCTTTTAACATTATACCATGAACCATAATGTAATCAAAGAGAATCAACACAATATTACCAAAGTGCTTGACATATGCTCTTCTCATATAAGATGATGAAATCACAGGTGTGCTAATCAAGCCAACTCTCATGCATAAAAATAAAAAATGGCCATAATGGAAACAAGGAGATATTTTCTGCAAAAAATCATCTTTCAATAGAATTTGATGATGATGGCCAAAGTAAATATCAATTTAGGGATAATAAATAACCTTATGCATATCTTGCATTTTGATAGGTGTCTCTATCCCACATACTATTGCATGAATCATCCAGCTGAAATAGTAGAGACCAAAGATGATACTAGGGTCTCAAATAAATCTCAGATTAAGGATGTGCCTCCTACTCCCTCCTCTACACTGCTTAGTGTCTCCACCAAAATACTCATGAAAACTCCCAACCCACCAAGAATGAGAGTATTGATTCCATCCACCCAATGATTTTCCATTTAGGAAATGAAACCATTTCTCCCCATGGATGAACTTGTGGAAATGGAGGCTATATCTCCCTCCTAGATCCCATTGAATATGTTGTACTCTTCCACTCTTATATCCCGTCAATAACTCTATGTTACTCCAAGTAATTCATGGATCCAATGGTTTATGCAGCACTCCACTTGACATCTTGATCATTTGGAACAAGTTGGATTTACAAAGGATGTAGGGATCCCATATCCATGTTGGAATCCCATGACTTCCCATACTTATGAAAACTCTTGTCATGCAAATGCACATCCAATACTCATGTGCATGTGTACTAGAGGTATTTAATGGATGCAAAAAATATCTTTGTTTCTGCTCACATGGTAATACAATATCAGTAAAACATCCGCGAGATGTAGAACAGTTGGTGGCGGGGTATGGTTAAGACGCCCCCCTAAGCTGAAAGGTCGTTGGTTCTAATCCCGTCGGATACCAAAAATCCAACCATGTTAAGGGTTGGTGTGGCCCAGGCTAGGTGCAATCCCCGGGTGATTTTGACGGCTTAGATGCCCCTAATTCCTGGTTACTTAGCCAATGGAAACCCTAATAGCCAGGGGGGTTCCACCACTTTGCCAACAAAAAAATAAAAATACAATATCAGTAAAACCAAAAGAATTATCATAGAAGCAAAAATAATTTATACCTCGATGAATATCCATCTAAGCCAGTAAACATCCACACAATCCATGGATGAATACACACTTTGTCTTGCTTATATATTTGAGATGGAATCAGCCACCTTTTTCAAACCTAATTCTTCATTCCATATAGGTATATCATGAGGTATCTCTTCCAAGGCATGCAGGCCAAACCATTTTCTATAGATGTAAGCAAGACTTTTGTATCCTTAGGACTCCATTTCGGTGATATATTTATCTACCAAATCCATGAATAGATAATCACATTTTCTTGTTTATTAAAATGACATGTTCTCATCTATATCTCCCATAGCTCAAGACTCGTCAATGTCCTAAGACATGTGCTCTTGTCACATCACATGGTATGTCTCTACAACCATCCACAAAGAAGGTGGGAACCTACTTCTCCTCATGTGGCACCAAGAGAAATAATCCTTTCAATTCATTCCCGAATGATGTGGCTAAAATAGAATTGTGGGGTGAAGAAATATGAACCAATCCTCTGCAACTCTTATCCGCCAAGAAAGTGGATGCATGAACTCCTCCACTAGTTGGTTTGATAGTGGTGTGCTTCTCAACCTCATCCATGAAGGTGTGACTTGCTCCAAATGGAAACTTAATTGTTTGATCCTCCTCAAACATTTGCAAATAAACATGCTCCTCATGTACCACCATCACATGAGTTTCCTCCTTTGATCCAAGAATGCAATAATTCATATGGGATGAGCTGAAAAAAGTGTAGGAGGGAATATGCGATCTCTGCAACTCGTGGTGAAGTTTCTCTATATCCATATTAGACTCCAAGAGGGCACTTTGAGAACGTCTCAAAAAATATTGGGTGGAAATCAAATTATTATTGAGCTTGTAAATATCCCCATCATCCTTCAAGGATGCTCCATGCAACATATGAACAATCTCATACAAGTGATCTCGGTTTGAAAGCATGTATTCAAAATTACCTTGGATTGCATACATTTTTCTCTATATCTTCTCCATGGCTTCAAGGAAATATGGATCCTCCAATTAAGTATCTCTCCAACATAGATCGAATATTGAAAAAGAGTGTCATGGAGAATGTGTACGGATTTCTTGATCATCTTTGTATCCAACTGCAACATCCCTACTAGGTAGGAAGGCTCGTGAGAGTGAACCTACTCCTCATCATCTGCAGAACCAACCTCATGAAGCTCAATAGGTGAAGTGGAAGTTTATACTGTGTATTTTTCTTCAGCTTCAAGGTCTCTATGCTCAAAGGAATGTGTACTTGCATCCATACCCTTAATAGGAATCTATATATCACCAACATAGAGAGGTGAACATCCATCAATAAATGTCTCCATGCTATATTGGTACCCATCAGTAGGTATATCAACCCTTATGCACCCATCAATAGGAACCTCACCATGATACCCATCAGTAGGTACATCAACCCTTAGGCACCCATCAATAGCAACCTCACCATGATACCCATCAGTAGGTATCTCATCACAACATCCATCAATAAATTCTCTGCTATCCATGTCTAGAATGTTTAGATCTTCTTTTACACACCCTTATACTTCACTACCAATATATTGTAATGAATTTCACTCCTATTCATATATGTTTACTTATTTTTCTTCATGGCTCCTTTCAGTGACTTTGGATGGCTGAGGGTGTGCATCCATATCCTCCTCATCTCTTTTAGCTTCGAGTGGTAATCATCTAGTTCCCACCATCTTGCACACTTAATCCACCATATGTGTAATCCTTTCCATGATTGTCCTAAAATATAGGTCTTTAAACAAATTTTGTATCTCAAGAGAGCAGTACTCTTGAAAAGAAATGTTTAATAGGTCAATTAGTAAAAACGACTTATAGGGTTGCTCAACTAGTTCGACTTCAGGATGACCCAAAAAGTGCCAAGAGGTTTCAAATTCTCAAAACCATGGTTGGGATGTGTTAATTAAATTTTTAGTGAGTATCAACAATTGAAAGAATTGAATTTGGAGTTGTCTTGATGTATTGTTGACTTTAACACTGAAACTAGCTCAAATTTCATATCAATCTAGACTAGGTGTGCACAATATGACATGAATTGGTATTGTATTCATTGCAGCAGGAAAATAAAATAGCAGACGTATTATATTATGTAAATGGAATCCTTAAGACGCTGAATGACATCATAAATATATTTCAAGGATGAGAGAGAAGACTGGAAGAACCCTCTTTGAGAAAAGACTAGGAATCATGAAGAAATGGATTGGAAGACTTCTTCAATCATTGTAAAAGGATGGAAATTCATTGTATATGATCAGAGGACCTGGAATAAACTCAATTATGGAGACCAAATTTCTTCATCCTTAAAATAGAATCATGGGTCACATCTCCCATATTGGACTAGGGGCACATCTCCCAAGTCTAGAGTAGCATAATGCTCTCAGATCAATTCACAAACTGTCAAAAGATGGGATAGTGGTGCACATTACTTCTTTTATAGACTGTGTATGAATTGATGAGCAAGTTATAGAGGCTAATGCACCCTCATGGATGGATAAAGTTCCCTTGCTTCCTTGCTTAAATTTTTTCCTTCTTGCTTTAGCTTTGCTTCTTTTCTTTCATGCTTTAATTTTTTATTTCTTGATTCAACTTTTCCTGCTTTTGTTGTGTTATTTTCTGCTTTTATGGCTTTATCCTATCTTATATTTTCTTGGTTTTGCTTTGTTTTTTCCTGCTTTTTAGCTTATCCTACTTTATTCTACTTTCTATTGTATCCTGCTTTATTCTGCTTTACTACCCTTGCCTTTTTTCTTCGTTATCCCTGCTTTCATAGTTTTGTCCTCTTTTCTGCTTTGTGCCATATTCATTCTTTATTCTTTATTTCCCATTTTTTCTAGCCTGAATTCTTGTATTCCTTCTTTTCTCAACTTTCTTATCTTTAACTGTTTTTGGCTTTTCCTTCGTGTGCATGCTATCTTTTGTTCAACCTTTCCTCCAATGCACCCTTGAGGACTATTTCTCTTTTTATTTCATAAACAAAAGAGTAATTTATGAATTTAACTCCTAATAAATTCCTCCTTAACTTTTATTCAAGAAATTTGACATCTCCTAATTAATTAATACTTTGAACCTTCAAAATTAATCCCAAGACATTGAATTGAATTTCCTCTTACAAAATAGGGACTAATTGGCTAATAGAATGATCCATATGTCACCAAAATGGGGACATGACACTTACAATAGGGACATATCATATTATGATGGTTTGGAGGCTTGAAAAATTCAAATCCCATTTAGGGCATTAAATTCATCGTGACGTCATATTGATATAACTCCACTGGTTAAGTGAAGTAAAGACTTTGTCCTATAAATAAGTGTAGACTTATGGAGGAATCTATTTGAATTTTTTTTATTAACATTAGGCTTGTATTCGACATAAGTGGACATGCAATATCAAGAATTCTACATAATTGTACAAGTTGCTCAGTTTATACCAAGTCTTGCAATTGATGCCTACCTGTAGCAAATTTCATGTTTCAGGCTTATTTTTGGAGAAGACTTCACATGAAAATGTATTCCTATAAAAAAATCATTGTGAAGATACCATTTGATGATGGGATTGGTGTTGCAAGTCGTGTGGAGGCAGACCCTATTCAAAACTAGCCACTTGAAAAAGTGAGCAGCATCATAGATGTAGAGGAGCTTCCATACTATTCTGCATTGAATAAAGAACATGATTGAATATATGATTCCATATTACTCGTGTAAACATGAGAAATAATCATGCATCTATCATTCACCAATAATTACCAGTTAATTGCATAATATTCAAACAAACATAATATTCATGTAAACATGAGAAATAAGCATGTATATATCATCCACCAATAACTACCAAGTGATATGATACATATTCAAATACCTTACTAGTTATTTATTACTAATTACTTTGTATCATTGATTAGTGAAACTAACATGATATTAATATTCGTGCAAACATGAGAAATAAACATGCATTTATCATCCACCAGAAATTACCAAATGGTTTTCCAAGTGCTCGGTTCTAAATAAAGGGTTATACATTACCTAATAAAGTATGGAAAAAGAAACATACAAAGCTATCATTGACTATTTTTAACCATCGGATTCTAAAAGGCGTAGTTCTAATTTCTTTTCCATCCATTAAATCTATATGTTCCATAGAAACTATAGGTAGGACAAGGTATTATGTTGCTAATTTGTCATCTTGACTAAGTTCACTGTGTATGTGAATGAATTCTATCAATTCAAACTTATCAAGAATACCATGTGTGTGTTGCTTTACATTGTCTAGGATCCTGTAATCCAAGTCAATTACTCCATTGGCCCAGTCTACAACAATTTATGAGTCCGCCATAATCTGTATTTTCTTTATACCAAGACAAGTAGCTAAGAATAACATGGAACAAAGCACATATAGAAATCCTTTATTTAGGCTACTATGTCCTATATTATAATGATTCTTATACATGTTAGATCGATTGACATAAAGCACTACTCTTATTCCATAGTGATCACCCAGAGTACAAACGACGTCAATATAACCCCATGGAATGTTGGAAATAATATGCAAAGACAATTGTTGGGACCAAGGAGATATAAGAACACAAATACTTTACAATTAGTCCTTTTGAACCACACTTACAACGTATTAACTCATCCATTTCTACCCAAACCTTCCTACCATATATTTGACAATTTTTTAAGAGATTATCTGTTTTCCATTTCCTCCTTGCACATAATACAATACCTAGTACAATTTCTATTGTTATTTTGAATGACTTCCCAAGTTAATGCCTTGTTTCTAAGGGATAATGATGTAGGAGAGTATTCCACGAGAAATTTAATATATTGACCTATAGAAGGTCTTGGGAATTTTATAAGAGGGAGTTGGGTTATTCATTGTTGTAGAATTTTGTAACTTTTAAAAGAGAATGAAAAATCATGTTATGATTTTTGTTTCCCAACATTTCAGACTGCTTAAGGAGAGTCCATCATCAAGAGATCTCCATCCATGAGAATGAGATGGTACAAATTTTGCGCAAGAGAGTTTTAATAAATACATTAAGCTATTAAGCTATCCATTTAACTAGATAATTTTGTTGATGGTTGGCTTCCGTGTGTCACTTAATCTTAATTTGTCTTCTATGTTTCAAGCAGTGTTCATTTCTCATGATTAATTTTGTGTTTTCTATGCAAATGTGGTGGGACAATCTTTGCACATGCTCTGTGAGGACTAATTTAGAAATTCTATCCTTCAATATGTCAAATGCATGCTCTTTGTAATTGATTTCCTTTCAAGTTGTAATAGTTTATCATGTAAACAAGGGATGCAGTTGCAGGCGGGATCACTTTCGATCTTGGTGGAAAAATAGTGAAAAAATTTACATGGGATCTTGGAATCGATACGAACAATGAGGTAGAATGGTTGTCGCTTCATCGTGGTCTAGAATTGATAGATTGGGGATCCACCTTGAAATTACTATTCTTTGGCGACTCTTGTCGAGTCATTCTAAAGATACAATCGAGATACTCCAAAGGATCCATCAATTGAAAAAAAATCTATGATAGGATTAATATTGATCTAAATCTTTCCCCTCATGTTTTGTTTTTCCACATCCTCAGAGGAAACAATGGACAAGCCAACAAATTGGCTAACATAGGCACTTAAATTCCCCAAGGCTCAATGGTTTTCAATGGACAAAGTAATGATTTTAAGTTTATCCCCTAACACTCCAATTGACACTTCAGTGGACAATTTAATGGTCTCAACAATTAAGGTTCAAGTTCCCCTCCCCTCACCCTCGAACAAAGCGCTCCTTCACATTGTCTGGACTAGTGGAATATCCTTAGATAAGTGGCCTCCACCAAAGGCCAGCATTAACTCCTTCTCTCCTCATCCAGTGTGAGCCAGCTCTGTTCTAGAAGCCCACACAAGTGAAATGGATTGCAGAGTTAGGTTTGATGATCCCCTCCTCTCACCTCATTCACACTCAGGCTCAAATGAAGTAGGCTTCACACCCAAACTTCTTCATTACTTGTTTCAAGTTCTTTCCGTATGGATGGGTCCACTCCTAATGGCGAAAAAAGATGTAGATGATGGGTTTTATATTTTAAAATATGGGCAGGACCATTTAAAGAAACACATGCACAAAATCTCTGATATCGTTGCGGTGGGCGTTAAGGACAATATAACTATGGCTTCCGATGTCAATTTCATGGATTTTGACATCAAGTATATGTCCAACCAGATTGGATGCCATGATTCTCGCATTGACAACCATGACTGAGACCTCAAAGAACTGATGGGCGCGGTGGATATCATCAAAGAAAAATTGATGAAGCTAGAAAGGATGAATCAATGCAGCCACTCTCAAGATTCGCATGGTGATGAGGCTCGACCCAAGGAATATGTTTCAGTCACCCAAACTATAGGGTTTTCAGGAAAACATAAATAATCCTTCATGTTTTTCCATGTTTTTCAGCATATTTTTGAATCAGTGGTTCATTCATGTTTACTCTTCTCAAGTTACAGTAAATAGCAGGATCTTTTTCAACAATTTTAGATGGAATCCAACCATGTTGGCAGTTTTTGTAAATCTCTCCTATTAGTTCCCTATTTCTCTTAGAAATATGCTAGCTTAATGGTTGTGCACAACCCTTTTAATAAATATGTCTTTTTTTGTTTCTGATAAAAAAAAATTATTTAGCATGTAAAATAAGAAGGCGTTTTTCCACGTAATGTAAGAGAAATGTAAATTTGGATAGGGAGTTAAATTGACCGCGATTTTCCCTCAAACCCTAGACATTCTTGTATAGTCAATTGAAAATCCTATAGGTCATTATAAAAAAATAAGTCCATAAGAAAGGTGACTTGCTCAATTTCGACCAATTGGGGTTTTAATTATTGTTAGCTGACTCCCTCCAGTAACTCAATGGGATCGACCTCCCTACTATGTTTTCTCACCAAAATATCAGTGTTGGACTGCGTAGTGGCACTCTATGCTAGACTACATAGTGGATTGGTCGAATGGAGCTTGATTTCAATGTATATTTCTCTGATAGGTCAACTGGAATGGGGATGGAGTTCATTGGATACAATGGATTAATGGGGAATTAGAATCAGAGATCAAATTTAAAGGGTAGGGTCCTGGTTCATTTTGAAGGGCTATGATATATTGATCCCTTCAATACTGACATGTTAAAATAAACCATTCTTTTTATTTGAAAAGGATTAATGCATCAAAATTTCATTGTATATTAAAAGCAATGTAATTGAATATTTCAATATAGTGAATTTGAAATATTCAGTGACATTATCTTTCAACTTTCGTAGTCACATTTCCAAAATCCAATATCCATTTGATTAACCACAATTACAAATCCACTTTCATAAACATTTTTCCGAATTCCAATAACTATTTGATTAACCCAGAGTTTCGGATCCAGAAGTATTAATTCCAATCACTTAACTGCATTAAGTAAAAAAAATGCAAAATATAATGAACTCC
The DNA here is from genome assembly GCA_001517045.1 of Pseudotsuga menziesii. Lineage (NCBI taxonomy): Eukaryota > Viridiplantae > Streptophyta > Pinopsida > Pinales > Pinaceae > Pseudotsuga > Pseudotsuga menziesii. Next base: position 414,337 of record LPNX011007455.1, read on the forward strand.
AATCACTTAACTACATTAATTATAAACCAATACAAAATATAATGAATCGATTATAATTCTATTTTTTTTTCATCCACCATAAATTTAATTCTGGATTATGTTATTGTATTCATTATTAAAACATTATTATTCACCTCAAATCCTCTCATTTTGGACAAGTTTTCTAACCAAAAATGCAACATAGATCTATATCAAAAGAGTACATAACTCCAACTCCCATGTTTCGTGAACTATATTCTCATAGTTTGGAAATCTTGTTATACCATTCTCCTCCATTAATATCTTATTGTATAGTCTCATTCAATTATGCTCCAAGGCTTTATACTCGGGCACTAGCCATAGTTGATGTAATCATGAACCCATGGATAGCAGTGCAACCACCTTACATCATAGCACATGTCCCATCCAATAAATAATAATTGTTGCATACAATAAACCATACATGGCTTTGCAAAACATTCTTTTGGAGGATTTGAACCATAAACAATAGCAAGGTCATGGAACAGAATTTTCAAGGCTTTCACGATATTCTAATCGTCTATAGCCTACATTTTGGCATGTTGTTGGGTCACACTAGTATATTTAAGGATGGAATATTGATGGACCTTAGGAATATCGCTATAAATTTTAATCTAATCAATTATTGTTTTAATTTTTCACTCCAGTTTGGGTCACATCATGTACTACAATATTTATTCAAAACTATACCTCTATCATATAAGAAATGGAAGTTCCGTGACATTTTGAGAGATTTATGAACCCCTAATGATCCCTGAGCCCTTAAACCCCTAAACCCCTAAGGATCCCTAATACTTCAAACCCCTAACCCCTAACGCCTAAACCCTTAACCCCTTAATCTCCTAGCACCCTAAAGCCCTTACCCCCTACCCCCAACCTATAATATCTAAAATATATTATATTAATCTTCAGAAAAACGAAAAATAGATCATCTATATGCTTCTAGTGTAATAATCGCCATTTTCATCGCCAAAATCATCATTAGTATAGTCATGGCCCATGAGTTTGATAAGAAAGTGTTGGTGTTTAAGTGTATAATGTGTGTCCCTAATTAATGGGCCAATACCTAATACATGTTCTCATTATTTTGAACCTTGAAATGGTTCCATTGTCTCATCCATAATCTATATTCTTTTATGTATGTGGCATTTGTAGTAGTATGTAACCTCATGCATAACCATGAGTCTTCGAATCATTTTTTATGGATTACACCATTGGTTTTCTACCCTGATGCCATAGCACCCACATTTATTATTCCAAACCTCAAAATTTTCATCCTCATCATCATCATTGTATCATAGATATGGGTTAGACAATAACAATCATGATTATGATAACCCTTAACCACTTAAACCCCTAAGGAGCCCTAATCTATCACCCCTGTAACCCCATAACCCCTAACCCCTATACCCTACAACCCGTAAACCCCTAACCCCCTAAACTCTTAGCACCCTAAATCCCTTACCCCCTACCTATAATATATAATATATATTATATTATTTTTTTTTTAAATGTATATATTGTATTAAAATTTAAAAATATGTAAAATAGAATGAGAATTTAAAAATTCCAACTCTATCCAAATACCAAATCATGTTCATCCCGCTTGCTCTCCTATCCAAAATGCACGTTTGATATTCCAAAATAAAACCAGTGTATCGCCTATGTCTCATGCGTAATCTAACCAAAAAACAGAAATTGAGCTCCATATAAGCCAAAACCCACAAGGCAAGGATATAGTGGACCAAGAAAGGACTAGAGTGGATTAGATCCCATAAGGAAATGACACATTGGAACAAGCAAGGATGCAGTGGAATAAACAAGTACCAGAGTTGATTAGAGACCACAAGGAAAGGACGTAGTGGACCAGAGTGGACCAGGAAAGGATGCAGTGGTCCAGGAAAGGACCACAGTGGATTAAATCCCACAAGGAAAGGACCCAGTGGACCAGAGTGGGTCCACCACAGTAGAGTCAACAATGTCGATATGTGCTATTGATTTATTGTTTTGTAGTGTGTTGGGGTTTTCTGACGTATAGTTGCAAATTTCGGTTGTATTAGTCCTATAAATATGAAAATTCATAAATATCATTTGTGTGGTGAATTAGTATGTTTAATTCGGTTTGATATGTTCTTCTCGATTCTCTTTCTATCCAAAATTCAAAATTGATGCTTCATAATTTTGAATTGGTACATTTTTCCCTTGCTACTTCGCAACATTGGATTGAGTCTTTGGATAAAATCCTTCACATCTGCAACAAGAAAATGTGGCAAGTAACGAGATTCCATTGTATACACATTAATCATCTTGTTTTTCACTTTCCCTTGTTGTGGCTTTGTTTCCATTTATACTTAACTTGTGTTCGTTGAAAGGTAAGGAAATAAGTTTTTATAGCTGCGCAAAAATAAATAGCCAAAGAATTATGTAGATAATAGTGTAATCTCCATGGGTAAATACATGGGAATAAAGATACATTAGGGATGTTAGATAATTATCAGAAGATTCTAGTGTCTACTTAACTCAACAATCTAAATTCAAAATTGATGTCTAGGTAATATGATAATTCTTTAAATCCAATATTAATTCAAAGCACCAAGGGCCAAGCCAACTGCAATGCCCAAAAATTAAAATAACCCAAAAGTAATGTGTTTCCCCAATAGTATGCCGAACACCATCCCTTAAGACACCACAACCATTTATTAGGGGAAGGGCATAGATCATGGGCATGTGAAAAAAATATATGGCCATCTATATGTTCACTATTATATCGTATATTGTTCTCTTTTATCCAATTGTAATTATTATTGGTACATAGTTATCAAACTTATAAGTATGATTCTTTGTAGGCTTAAGATGACATCTTGGAATCCATTAACCCTCTTGCAGCTATAAAAAAAATCCTTCGTAGATTCATTATAGAACTTGTGCATTTGATGGTTGCTAAAGAGACTCCCAAGAATGAGAGAAGAAGCAAATTCTTGATGGAATCCATCAAGAATTACAACGTACAGATCTTTTAAATAAAATTCCATTAATTCATTTAAATGCAATTTTTTTAAAGTAATCCATGAGCTTGACTTGTTGAATTATATATATGTAGGCATTCTTGAGAAAGGAAGAACCCGGTGTCAGGAATACCACTAAACATGCATCAAACTCTACACCTTCTTCTCCTCCTATTAACGTGACTAACCCTGGTTTGACAACTAGTGTGGGTGTGGGGAAGTCTAACACCCCACCTGTAAAGAAAAGAAAAACAAGGAGATGAGTGAGGATCATCTTTATATTTTGGATCTTGGATCTTTTAGCTTTTCCTCTTACGCGATGGTTGAGGATTGTTAAAGTTACAACAATTGTTGCAAAGCTTGGTCTTTGGAAGTGGTTGAGGTTGGGAGGCATGAAAGTGAAATGCCCCACTTCTAATCATGTTGATATTGTGCTTCTTCTAAATGTCCCTGTAGTAGCTCAGGGGTCCCTGGGGAAGAAGAGTACCCATTGGAAGCAGGTAGGGTGGGCAATCGGTGGACACAACGATTCACAATTCACTTTATGGTAAATTGACATGTATCACACGCTAACAAGGGTTATGGTGCTTGATGACAACCTGCTGCGCAAGAACCAGGTTAGTCTCTAATTCTTGTGAATTTCAATCTAAATAATTTTTAAAATATTATTTAGTGAAGAACAAAAAATTGTTATTTATGATAGAAAGCACCTATCTCTCGATATCTATGAGAAAAATGATATTTGTTCTCATATTTAAGATCAAATAAAATAAGGGTACCTACATTCGGCATCAAAGCAGGGTTCAAACACTAAGGTCTAAAACTCATCATTACATACTAATTTTTCTTATGAAATCGAATTATAGTATATGAATGCATTGTAACCTGAATATGCATTTGGCATCAAAGAAGGGTTCAAACGCTAGGATTTGAAACTCAGCATTACATACTAATTTTTCTTATGAAATCGAATTATAGTATATGAATGCATTGTAACCTGAATATGATGGTAGACCCCCAAAAAAAATGTATTAATAAATCAAGTAATTGGGCCCATTCTAGACTTTTATCTCATGCATCTAGACCAATACTGGTGTAAATAATGGGGACACTCCCAAGTCGCTTGAGATTGCACTTAGATTTCAACTCACTAGATCTAGGGTTTGATGATTGCATGGACGGTTATGTTTAGGTGGTTAGTGAATCACCTCATAACCAGGACCCATCCCTAATTAGGAACCATCCCTAATTATTTATTTTTTATTAAGTTAGCGAACCACCTATATGTTTGTTGTGAATCCATCTCAAATGCAGATTGTTAAGTTCTAGGGCTAGAAATTGTTTCAATACTTTGTCAAATTCGAATCACGAGCTCTTTACTATTGATGTAGATCGATTTAACGTATTCTTCATCAGATTTTTTCTCTTTATATTAAAACTCTATGATATATACCACAACCATTACTTTGTAATATTCTACATCCACGCATAAATTAATAGGAACCAAAGATTGAGCAGGTCACACATGCAAATCTAATGTATAATATTCAAGCATTTTGATGAGTATTCATAATAACTTTCCAATTAATGTGTAATATTCCTATGGAATTAAAATCCTCGTGTAATAATATTTCCTCTCCATTGAAATGTGCAAAGATTTACATTTTACAGATCTCCATGGATACCTTCCATACATAAACTTGATTCATGACACATTTTCTATGTTTTCATAATCCCTTGTGGTGTGATCAATCGTAAAGTGTGCAATGCCTCCTTGAATATTTTGTTTAAAATTTGCAATTCATTCCATTAAGAAGAACCAAATCGTATATAGAGTTCATAGCCTATCACTAAGCTAAGATCTCAATTTTTGTCATAAAAAAAGAGCTACAAAAAAGAGATTATATAGAAAGATGTCATCATCCATAATAGATCACAGTATAAAAGGCCTTCATAATATATACAACAAAAAATAATTCAGTCATTAAGGCTGTAAATTTATATCGTTTGCATATTCATTGTCTCCTACACCATCCCAAATGCACTAAGATTGCTCATCCACGAGGATCCCCATTTTGGGGAGAGAGTCGAAAGTCATTTTCCTCTCCCTGTAAACATGACTAAAATATATATGTGTGAAAAGTCTCATATATCGTGGGATGTCTTCGAAAATAGGTCTCATATTGATCTTTTCAGGGGGGCTCTCCTTAATTTGAACAAATCCATTACCAATTGTGAATCCCCAGAGACATGAAGGAATTTAAGGCCTTTAGAATGGGCCAAATGGAGAGAAAGTATGAGGGCATTTAGTTTTTCCAAGTTGTTAGTAGCCCTACCGATACCAGCAACAAATTTTTATCGTCTACCCTCAAAAAAATGGAGGATACCACCTACCCCTCCCATCACAAGCCTCCCTTGAGATTGGTTGTCGAAAAAGAACCAACAAATATATTTATCTAGAATAATCCTCCTTATGATTCTCTGATGTGTTGGCTCCTTCATATGAGGAAAAGATTGTAGAATAGCCACATTTTAAGAGGAATACATCGTGGAAAGAATAGTAACTTCCTAAAAATGGCTTTGTTCCTCACAAGCCAAACACCCCAAATCAGCAAGACAAGAAGAGGTCTATAATGATGGAAGAGAAAATCATGATACCACTCCTCCCATGTTGCAATCAAATCTTCTTCTCTCCATCTAAAGTGTACACCGATAATCTATGCAACAAACTATTACATAGAGGAAATGTAAGAGCAATGGATAAAAATATGAGATATTGATTCAAAAGCATCACGACATAACATGCATCTATTGGTCCTAATGCCAAGAAAAGTTATCATTCTATCCCAAATAAATTTACCATTTGTAGGAAGCCAAAGGAAAAGATTTGTTTTTAAAGGGAAGTTTAACTGCCGTATTAAAGAATGCCACCATGTTGGTACATGTAGGTCTTCTTCGTATATATCAATCATGTATCCCAAACTTGGAAAATAGGAGCCACCAAATTCATTCTTTCACTAGATGGGTGAGTTTTCCTTGTCACTAAGGAAAACATGAGATCTATATAAATCTCTAATGAATTGTTCCCAATATAGACTATGATCCCCAACAAATCCCAAGTCAGCAATAGTAAGCCATTTATGATAGATAAGAGAAGAGTTTGCATGATCAAGAATTTGATGAAGATATTGATACCTTTGTCCTTTAAATGATCAATCATTTCGACTAGAATTATATAAGCTGCAGAGCATCCCTTCTAGGGATTCTGCCTAATATGGATCTTTCTACCATTACCAATCTCCCTTATTAACTACTCTTCAATAATATCATAAGCTTTTACCATAGCTTTCCAAATTATAGAAACATTCGTAGTAGACTTGTTCCAAGCTCTAATCCATTGTTCAGTATTTTGAGAGTATATATACTTTTGATGAATAACATTTGCCCAAATCCCTTCACCAGAAATCAATCTCCATATTCCTTTTGCGGCCAAGGGTCTTGGAAACACTAGGGTAGTACTTAATACCCCAATCCCCTAGCTCTTTAGTAAAAGTGACTCTCTGCCAAGCTATCCAAGAAAGGAATGTTGGTTTTCATTACCTCCTCAAAGAAAATTAAAACAGATTTTGCTTATATTGTCCATAGTGCCAACAAGAATATAGACAATGGAGGCCCAATAAACAAGTATATCTTCTAGAACAACTTTCATCATAACTAATCCTCCCCCTCTAGACAGTAAGTTAAGTTTGCCTTCAATCTTACTGACCATGCAGTCCCAATCTCTCTTTAAGTAATCATTTGGATTAATAATGAAACCCAAATATTTAATATCTTTTTTGATGTCAATCAAAGTGAATTTGAATTGAGATAAAATCTAATCCATAGAAACATTATCCAAATTAATAAAGGAGATGGAAGTTTAAGAAACGTTACAGACCATGTGTGTATCTTTGGAAAATAAAGATGAAATTGCTTTAACCTTGTTGATATCCCTCCAAGATCCATCAATAAAGAGAAAAATATCATGAACAAATAGAAACTCAGTGATATCCAAATTGCCTCCAACCACTATTCCTTTGATCCTTCCATGAGTTCTATCTTGAATAATAGATCTGTTGAGGCCCTCAACAACCATAATAAATAATAAGGGAGAAAGAGGGCACTCTTGTCTTAGGTCTCTCTCTGGTAAAAAAAAATGAGAAGTTAAATCATTGATGAGGACAGCAAAGGATACAGATTGAACACATGAGATCATCCATTTGATCACAGGAAGATCAAAATCAATATGGGACATCATCAGCAAAATGAAAGTCCAATCCATTCAATCGTAAGATTTTTATAAGTCAACTTTTGAAATCATAATAGGTAACTTCTTAGTCTTCACTATACGAGCAACTTCTTGAGAAATCCCTATAGCATCATGGATTTGTCACTTCTCCAAGAAAGTCAATTGTTTAGAAGACACAACCATGGATAGAATGCCTCTAATTATGTTGGTCATTATTTTAGCATATATTTTGTAAATACAATTGCATAGATAAATATGCATGTATTAATCCAAAGAGGTAAAATTATACATCTTAGGAATAAGAGAAATGAATGTAGCATTAAAGGCCGCCAAAATCCCTCTTTTAACCCTAGACTCTTCAACCACTGCTAACAGATCATATTTGAAGAGGTCCAAAAAAATAGAAAATAATTCAACAAGAAAATGATCAAGCCTGGGACTTTTATCATTGTGCATCGAATGAATTGCCTTAATTAGTTTCTCAAATGTAACAAATTGATTCAAGGATATGTTATGTTCTTCATTAACAAAGGAGGGATAACTCATAATAGTATACATCATAGCATTGATGGTCACTCTTTGATATTCTTTGTATAATTGTTTGAAATGGTTAACCACACACTTAGGAAAATCTTTAAAACAAGAGATCATATTACCAATGTCATCCTCTAAATTCCATAATTTTATGCCTGTAGAACTGATGGAAATATTTAGTATTGTCATCTCCCTAGGAAATTCATATGGCTCTACTCTTCAATTGAATAGTTGATTCTTGAGCATTTAATACCTTCCTCCTATTAGATTCAAGTTCCCTTATCTCTCTTTTCTGTGCAAAATAGGATAAACCTTCATGATTAGTCTCATGGAATGTATGCAGAAGCTCTTCAACTCTCAGCAAATCAGAAGCATGTAGATTATTCTACTCATCAACCCAATCCATGGTCAAAGACTTAACCATCTTCAAATTATTAAAAAATTGAACAGTCGCAGAGGATAAACGACCAAGATCAAATTTCCTCTAGGCCCTTTTGACCATCAAGACATTTCATGGGGCATTAAATTTGAAAGAACTAGGTGATCCATCTAAGAATTCGATTGGCTTGTTTGACTAGTTGGCCTAGTCCTAGTCAACTTCTCACATCACTTATCGAAGACAATGACCAACAACTACCAAAACCAACAACAACATAACCATCGAGACTGACAACTCAAGTATGCTCCCTAGACACCAACCACTGCACACAAATAATATCGACTTCGAAAGATTGTCGCTCTATCTACCAATCGATTATGACAGTTGCACTTCTGCAATCGTTACAACTTCTCTTGTAACTGAGCGTAACAGACAGGCACCCAAGCATTCCAACACACTCTATATAAACCAATACATTAATGTATTATAGGGAAAGTTATGCATGTAACAAGGTACACAGAGAAGTAATAGAAAATCTTTGCTCTGAATTCTTACATTTGTTTGTAAACATACTCTTATTCCCTGATTGCTTTGAATTGTCAACATATTCTAAATTGATTCCACCATAGTAGAACTTGACTCATTCAGTCGAACTTGTTGTCCACTATTGAACACCTTGGTGACACAGATAATTGGTATCAAATCTACCATCTACTCTTCAATCTTTTAAATCCTGACCTTGCGTAAGTTTTGAGTAGAAACTTCTTGCAAAGTTACTTGACTTATGCCTGTGCAAACATACTTGCAAACCAATAATTTGGACAGACACTACCTTCGAATTTTGAGTATCTGCCACTTCAAAACACTCATTCAAAAATGGCAGAGACAGCAGACAAAATCCATCCAACTAAAGAGGAAGAGAAACGCATAAAGCAAGCACTAGCTTGACAACAAACTGAAATGTTCACCTATTTCAATGAGATTCTCATGCAAATTGCCTCGACTTTAGAAGGAACATTGATAATATACACTTCTGAAAAAGTCATCCCCTTTAAGGTTAAAATGAACTTGTATATACCAAATATTGAAGGAAAATTTGACGTTGAATCCATCGACAACTAGGTACAGCGATTGAAATCCTCTTTCTCTGTGAATAGACTCTCGGGGGCTTAAAATATCACCATTGCATCCTTAAAGATGTTGAATTTTGTGCACTGTTGGTGGGAGAATATATACAAACATGGATAAAGAATACAACCCCATAGACACTTGGTAGAAATACACCGATGATGTCCAAAGAGATTTCTATCCACCAAAATACCTTGAGAAATAGTATAATAAGTGGCAGTAGCTAAGGAAGTGGAGATACCAGACTGTGCACAGTTATAGCGATGATTTCTATCAACTCACAGCTAAAATTGGTGTTCGAGAATAATAGAAACTACTCATTCTGAATTATATCAATGGTTTGTCCTCATATATTCATCAATATATGGAGTTCCTTATTGTCAATATGCTTGTAGATGCATTCCACTATGGCATCAAGCTTGGATCCAAGCAGAAAGGAAAAGCACAACTCATGACTAAACCGATAGGACAGCCATCTGACAAAAATTATCTTTCGATATCCGACTCTAACAAGTCCAAACACCCTATCCAACCAACTCCATAGAGGCAATATCAGGGAAAGCAACACTCTTAGAAAGACAAGAGAGATTGCACAAAGAAACCTCCTGCAGGGAAATGGTGTGATTACCACAACTCATCCTGGCATGATGTTCCTAAATGCAAATCTTGGAAGACATTTTAGGAAAAAATGTTTGAATCCGACCTATCTAAAAAACTCGTCATGGAATCCGACCTAGAATCATCGGCCTTCTTGGCATTGACATTGAAAACTCCAATCAACTTGACTATTGTCGACGAAGAGGAATGAGAGCACCTGTTCCATACACATATATTGGTTTAGAGAAAACCATTGCATCTGATTGTGGACAATGGCAGCCGATAGAACTCTGTTTCTGATGCTCTTGTGAATAAACTGAGTCTTGCTACCATAGTGCATCCTCAACCTTATAACATTGGTTGCATGAAGGATGGATAAGAACTCAAAATCACTCGACTACTTCATTAGACCTTTCAAAGATGAAGTACTATGAAATGTGGCACCTCTTTCTGTATCTAACACATTTTTTGGAAAACCTTACTTGTGGGATCAACATGGTAGTTATCAGTCACAACTGAAAAAGGTGATTGTCAAAATTTGCGACCATTGGTATTAAATACCAAAACGATGACTGACGTCGATAATTGAAATGGTATTTGCTAAACAAGAAAAAGCGTTGATAAACCATGCTCAAAAATTCGCACTGATCGTGATAAATCCTCGGCATTCTAAAAATACTATAGCAACTTGTCAACCAACCGATGACTATAAATCCCGACAGCATCAAATCGACGACATTCTTGAAGAATACTGAAATATATTCAAATCACCCCACATAGTACCTATACATTGCGAGGTAAAACAATCCATTGGGCTCACTCCCAGTTCTTCTTTACTTAATGCATCTATCTACTTGAGATCCATTATCGATAATGAAGAAATTTGTCAAAAGATGAAATATTTGATCGACAAGGTCCACATCCAACCCAACTCCTCTCCTTGTGGAAGTCTAGTTTTCCTTAATCTAAATAAAGATGGGACTTGGTGCATTGCATCAACTATAGGAAAATCAACAAGATTTCGGTGAAGAATCGATACCCTTTTCCAATAATTGATGAATTGATTGATTGTCTGAAAGGTGCCAAATTCTTTACTAAACTCGATCTTAACTCAGAATATTATCAAATTCCATTTGAGCCCTCAAATGTATGGAAGATTGCTTTCAAGACCAAAGAAGGATTGTTTAAATAGTTAGTCATGCCTTTTGGCCTAACTAATGCACCTACAACTTCATGCAATACATGGATGATGTGTTGCAACCTTTAATAGGAAAACGTTTCATTGTCTATCTCAATGACATCTTGATTTATAGTAGAACATGGTAGGAACATGTCCAACAACTTCGACAACAACAACTCTACTTGAATCTAGATAAGTGCTCATTTTCCATGAACATCATCAAATACTTGGGGTATGTAATTGAATCTGCAAGAATTCATGTCGACCCATAAAAGATATAGATCCTCAAAGACTAGCCCATTCCTCAAAACATTCATGAACTAAGAAGCTTTCTTGGTTTGGAAAATATTTATCAACGATTTGTACTTACCTTCGGGCATATAGCCTGGACATTGAATCAGTTGACTAAAGGGAATGGAAGCATTGTTTACAAGTTGACCCCAATACAACAACAATATTTTGAGAACCTTAAGCATCAACTTTGAACTCCACCAGTACTTGTGTTACCTAATTTGCATCAACCTTTTGATATTGAGACGAACACCTCATACTATGCCTTGGGCACGGTGATCACGCAGTCTGTTCACCTAGTCACTTTTCGTTCATAAACCTTTAATGGCACAATTAGGAGGTATTCAAAATATGAAAAGGATATTTATGCCATTGTTCAAGCACTCGAGCAATGGAGACACCATGTCCTTGGAAAGGAAGCGATCGTTCATACCAACCATGAGCCCTTACAGTATGCTTTGTCCTAGTCCAAGTTGCACACAAGTCAACAAATCAAGTGGATTAATTACCTGCAATGATTATAATTCATAATTAAGTATTAGACACAACAGGATTTGAACCCAAAATCCAACGTCAGAATCCGACGTCATCTGACATTTCATACGGATGTGTCGAACAGCAATCACTGAAAAGAATGCTGATCAAAAAAAATTTATAGCACCGTCGAATATCCAACACAGCAGGCGTCGAATATCCGACCCCCAGAGTGTCACATATCTGACCCTTAAGTGTTGGATCTCCAATGGTCTGATGTCGGATATCCGACGGTATGGTGTCAGATATTTGATGGTATGTGGACCCAATAGTGTCGGATATCTAACCCCTTACCGTCAGAGATCCGACAGGATGTATAGGTTTTTTTTTTTAAATGTAAGGTTTACATGATTTTAAATTTACGGTCCCATATTTTCAACGGTAACTATGTTCAAGGTGTCAAATATCCAACGCATGGCCATTATAAATATAAATTGTTTTAAACATTTCGACATGTTTTTTGTAGAAGCGACGGACAATTTGCGAAAATTATTTGTTCCTCGATGGACATTTTCAGGAATTGTTTTATTCTTCAACGGGCGGTTGTGGGAATTTTTTTTTCATCGATAGACAGTTTGTCGAGAATTTTTTATTCTTTGAATTCTCTCCATTTGAAAAAATGTTGATGCGTGGAACTTGATTTTTTAAGAAAACCAATTATATTCATTAATGAATCTTGTGACAAAATGTCAAATAGAAATATTCCGGATCCAAGTGAAGACAACCGACAATTGCTTGCTAGACTATGGGATGCAGCGAAATGAAGGGGTGATGGAAAATGTTATTGTCTGTGTACTCAATGCAAGGGATTTAAGAGGAGAAGAATATTGATCTCAACAACCACAAAACATTGCAGGGAACATGGACACACTGAGGGGGGGAAAGAATATTGTCCATTTGTAGGTTTAGCATTATAAAGTTTATTATATTCATTTTTTTTTTGTAATTGTATGTATTATTTTTATTTTTCATATATTAATGTATATATATTGATGTTTCCATGTATTTATATTAAAAGAAAGACACCCTACAACATATCATCCAGAGGAAGTGCTTTCAGAACAAGTTCAAGATCAGGATCATGGAGCGTGTATGTTTAATGGAGAACAAGTGAATGATCATATTGAACAAGATGATCATGCCGATGATGTAATTGAAGATGATGGTACAAATACATTGATCCATGATTCATTTAACATTAGAATGGATGGCGATGATGTTGATAATGAAAATGATGATGACTTTGATGATGTTCATGATATACCTCTTCTCGATAAGGCATATGAACCCCTTTATGAAGGCTCCAAAACAAATCTTATCTCTACTATATTGTTGATAATGAACTTGAAGGTTATGAATGGTATTTCAAACATTACAATCACACAGATGCTAAGGTATGTAAAACAATCCATCACATATATAGGATCATGATAAAGTTTATCTGTATTCCTCTAATAATTGTATTGTTAACTCATTATTGATCATCGTACGGATGAAGTGTGTTTCGTTAATATTATTTATTTATTACATTAACAATTTTTTTTTATTTTTTTGTAGCTTGATAGCTGAATTTTTGTTACCACCATCAAATATTTTACCTCGCACATATCGAGATTTATCTTCCATCATGAAAGAGATTGGAATGCATTATGAAGCAATTCATGCATGCCCCGATGACCATGTTAGATATTATAATCAGCATGAATTTGCAACAGAATGTCTAGAATGTCATGTAAGTAGATATCGTACAGATAAAGTAACAAAAAAGGTGCCTCAGAAGGTTCTTCATTATATTCCCATCATTCCACGTTTGCAACGACTGTTCAGGTGCAAAAACATAGCACAATTTATGGATTACCATGCTAGAAACAAAAGTCAAGATGATGTTATCTGAATGCATGCAGATGGTTCTGATTTTAGAGATATGGAGGAAAAGTGGCCTCACTTTAAAGAAGAACCACGTAATCTTAGGATTTATTTGGCAGCAGATGGTGTTATCCATTTGCATAGATGAAATCCATTTACATAGTGTGGCCTATATTTGTTATCAACAATAACATTCCTCCATGCTTGTCAATAAAGAGGGAGCACATAATGTTGTCGATGATTATTCCAGGTTTTTTTGTTGAAAACTGTTTTATTTATAATGTATTTGTGGCATCTCATTTGTCATATTATGTTTCTTAATTTCATATATATATCTATTATTTTACTCGTGTGCATGGTTTATATATCTTAATGGTTCTCATAATGATATATTTTATATGTACTTCAAATCAATCAGGTAAGTTCCAAGTCAAAGATATGAATGTATACATCGAACCTCTTATAGATGAGCTACTGAAGTTATGGAATAGCATAACTATGTATGATGTATCTAGACCAATACGAAAAAGGAAATTTCAATTCCATGCAATGGTTGTATGGACAATACACGATGCCCCTGGGTTAACTTCATTTTGTGGTTTGTATTTTTAAGTTCCACTTTAATTGCATTTAATGATATGGAGAAGTTAGAATAGTTTATATATGAATATATTTGACATAGATATTCCATATCTAAATATTGTAGGTCTCCATACAAAGGGTAAATTTGCATGTCTAGTCTGTGGTCCTAAGATAAAATCTCATCGTTCAAAAATCTTAAGAAAGGAGGTGTTTGATGAGTATAGGCATTTCCTCTCTAAGAATCACAGGTATAGAACAACTAAAAAAAATATTTTCAATGGGAAGCAGGAGACTGCATTAAAACCACAGATAATGACACCTCACCTTTGGAAGATTCAATACAATAGAAATCGTCATCATGGTACGTATGGATCATTGTATATGAATTGTTATGTATTTTAATTTTTATTGTGAGTTGTTTACTGTAGTGGCCATATTTGATTTATGATGTAATTTATTTATAAACTAATATTCATGATGTCCATCATGATCATGAAGGCATTAATGGGATTCCACAAGGAATGAAAAGTTATCCTATTCAATTCAGCAGGTTGCCCTACTATGAGCACCTACAAATTGCTCATTTGTTTGATACAATGCATATTGGAAAGAATGTTACTGAAAGCTTATGGTGACTACTAGAGCTAAGGAAGGAGAAAGATAAAGTTGTGAAAGCTTGTAAAGACATTCAAGAAAGCAACCATGCAATGAAAGACGTCATCCAATTTCATACCAACGGAGAACAAGTTAATATAAACTCAATTCCATGGATGTTTACAGAGCAACAAAGCAATGTTGTCAAAGAAGTAATGCAGAAAATTAAATTTCCCACTAGATTTTGTGCAAACTTGAAGAATATCATAACCAAAAAAGGTGATTTTGCGGGGGTCAAAACACATGATTGACATGTCTTCATCAAGGTAATTATTATTGTTATGTCCATATAATTTTTTTTGTCAATTTACTGCGTATATTTTTTTTCTTGTTTGTATACTCTTTGTTTAATAAATGGCGTGGTTTGTATATTGATATAGTATGTTCTACCTCTCTCTCTCCATGACAACTTCGACAACAATGTCAAACAAGTTATATATAATCTTGGTAAATACATGAGGTAACTAGCGATTACTTGCATGTGCTTAGTGTTTCTTTAATTCTCCGTATAATTTATATTTTTTTTTTTGTGCACTATTTCAGCATATATTTTAATTTAGTGTTTATTTTTGTTAAATATCATCATTGGTTTGCGTCACTTGTAGATGGTTGACATCTAAAGAAATCCATAAAGAAGATATAAAGTATTGGAGGAGAGAAATTCCTCGTCTCATGTGTGAAATGCAAAAGCATATACCATCGGCATTTTTCAATGCATAGGAACACTACCTCATACACCAAGCTGAGGAGATTGAGTTGTGTGGACCTGTGCACTCAAGGTCCATGTGGATGGTTGAGAGGCACTTGAAATTTATGAAGGGTTTGGTGAGACAACGATCACATGCTGAGGGTTCTATGATGGAAGGATATACGGTATACTAAAACATGTTGTATGTTAGTGAATATATTCTTATTTTAGCGTCAAAGCTCAATTTATGTCACATTTGTGATCCGGACTCCAATAACAAATTTGAAGGGGAGCAACTGAAGGGGAAAGGTATATTGAGGAAGCTGAAAGGTAATTATTAGCTAGTGTATGTTTATTATATCCTTCATATTCTAATTGTATTTTCTAGTCATAATTGCTTCAATTAAGAGCATATACTTTGTTCATGAGATTTACACCTTTCTTTCATTTTAATGGTTATTGTCATTAAATAGTTGGTAGAGAATGGGATGCAATTCATTTATACATCACAAAAAATCTTGACTGGATGAAGGTATGGATTGAAAAATGCGAACAATAGGGTCATGGAATATCATGGGAAGGTGTGGATTCATTGGTAAAAGAAGCACAACACAATGGAGATAGAAATCTAACAAAAAGGGAAATTGATTTGGCATATGACGTAAAAGATAAAATGGAAAGCATATAATTAATAAATCCCTCTAAATCTTTTATTTTGCAAATTACATTTTGACGTGCATGTTCTTCTTTTCCATGTATTGCTGCATAACGACTGAATGGTTGTGTAATCTTTTCGTGTATTTCTTATTGCAGGTAAAACACCATAAGGCTATGGTCTGCAATGGAGGTAATATCAGATCAAAAAATTGGATGAAACAAAGAAAACATCAGATTCTGGGGTATCTTCTATCTTTGAGGTTACCAATGTTTCATCTAGAACTGACAGACATCCAGAAGTCTCAGAAAATCGATACTATGGGTTTTTGGAAGATATTATACAGTGTGACTTTAAATCCTTTAATGTAGTTCTATTCGTTGTCAAATGGTACAGGTTACGATTGAATCAACGTGATCCCGATAGAACTATTATTAAACATGATAATGGATTTACCATGGTAAACACACGGTTGTTTCAGCCAAGAACAGAGCCCTATGTTCTTCCAAGCCAATGTGAAGTATTTTACTCAGAGGTTCCAGGTAAAGCGGGCTAGTCATTTGTTTTGGGACACGATCCAAGGGGAAGGCCGATAAAGTATAACCTAGATGATGCTAATGAAGAGGGTTCTCTGGAAGAAGGATACGATGACGCAGAGCATGATCAACATGATTTAGATGATGATGATGATCCAATAGAATATGTACTCCAAGAAACAGTTGAATTCGATGATGTAGCAAACAATGCTGATGAAAGTTATACTGACAATGACATGATGAGCATAACTGATGATGATGACGATGATGATATGGCCAACCCTTACAATGTCGAATCTAGATCTAATGCTACATATGATGACTTAGATGAATAAGACGATGACATGGATGAAGAATACGATGAATTATCCTCATGATCATTGTGATCATCATTATCAATATTGTCATTGTCATCATCCAAATCATAATTATCATCATCGTCCTCATCAAAATCATAATTATCATCATCGTCATCATCGTCATCGCCATCATCATGATCATCTTCATCGCCATCATCATCATTAAAATTAAACCTAGATCAAATTAATTCCTTCATATCATCGTCATCATTGTTGTCATATCGTTTTCGTATCGTCTTCATCATTGTCATCCTCATCAACATAATCATCACCAACATCATCATCTTCATCATAATCGATGAAGATGACATTGTTATCCTCATGATCATTGTCATCATCATTATTAATATTGTCATCGTCATCATCAAAATCATAATTATCATCATCATCGTCATCAAAATCATAATTATCATCATCATCGTCATCATCGTCGCCATCATCATCATTAAAATTAAACCTAAATCAAATTAATTACTTCATATCATTGCCATCGTTGTCTGTAGCATCGTCATCATCTTCATCATCATCATCGTCATCGTCAATGATGAAATATAATGAAAGGTAAATATTTAAATAGACCTATTCTTTTATTTTATTTCTTTTTAAAAAGAGTTAAGGACATCATCATCATGTGGATCGTTACCATCATCATCCTCGCCATCCTCATGATCACCATCCTCAACATCATCAGCATCATCATCAACTTCATCATATATAATCATCATCATCATAATCATCATAATCATCATCATCATAATTATCACCCTCATCGTCATCTTCATCATCATCGTCGACATCGTCATCGTCATCTTCATCATCATGACCATCATCATTATCATTGTCATTGTTGTCATCAAAATCATCATTATCATCATCGTCGTCATCATCGTCATCATCATCATCTTCATCATCATCGTCATCATCATCATAGCATGAATATTAGTGTTTTAAAACACTAATATCTTGATAGTGTGAGTTAATTATATTGCCAAATACTATAAATAAATATTAATTTAAAGTGATTTATGCCTAAACCTTTATCATTTGATCATGCACATAAGCTACAGTGTAGTTAGTAACACACATGGTTTTCTTTTGATGTGATATTTGCTAATAAAAATAAAGTGATTATAGCTATAAATATTTAATTTTATTTATATTTGAAATATTTAATTTCCATAAAATATTTTATATGTAATTTTAGAATTTATCATTATATTTTTGTTTTGAATGTTTAAAGTTTATTTTAAAAAAGTATTTAATTTAAATAAGATATTTATATAGAAGAATGTAGTTAGCAAAATTGATGTCCAAAATTTTTACTTAGTTTATTGCTATAATAAAAATATCTCGATGTTAAGAATGTAGAACATAACATTAATGTTTTTTTTAATCTTTTACATACCTTATGGCTCACGAAAAGATATCATATTCCAATTTTTTCATATATCTTTGATATTACCGCAACGTTATAGTTTGGTGACAAACATCAAAATCATTTTAAAAATTTAGACTTTGTTAAATTGCCACAACAATGGCTTCTTAAGTCGTTTAAATGTTGTCATTCCACCCACCAAAGCTTGAGTCTCCTCAATACCATATTTGTGCCTTATAGCTATTAAATAAGATATATGTCAAGGTTATTAGTAACATCATCATGTTCATCATCATCATCATCATCATCATGTTCATCATCTTCACCATCATTATCATCATCTTCATCATCATCTTCATCATCATCATCATCATATTCATGAACATCATCATCATGTGGTTCATCATCATCATCATCCTCACCATCCTCATCATCATCATCATCTCCATCATCATCAACATCATCATCATCATCATCATCATCATCTTCATCATCATCTTCATCACCATCATCATCATCTTCATGAACATCATCATCATGTGGTTCATCATCATCATCATCCTCACCATCCTCATCGTTGTCATCATCATCATCATCGTCGTCGTCGTCATCATGTTCATCATCATCAACATCATCTTCATCTTCATCATCATCATCATCATCATCATATTCATCATCATCTTCATCATCATCATCATCATCTTCATGAACATCATCATCATGTGGTTCATCATCGTCATCATCCTCACCATCCTCATCGTCATCATGAACATCATCATCTTCATCATCATCAACATCATCTTCATCATCATCATCACCATCTTCATCATCATCTTCATCATCATCATCATCTTCTTCATGAACATCGTCATCATGTGGTTCATCATCGTCATCATCTCACCATCCTCATCGTCATCATCCTCACCATCCTCATCGTCATCATCATCATCATCATCATCATCATCATCATCATCATGTTCATCATCATCATCAACATCATGTTCATCATCATCATCATCTTCATCATCATCATCTTCATTATCATCATCATCATCTTCATGAACATCATCATCATGTGGTTCATCATCATCATCATGCTCACCATCCTCATCTTCATCACGAACATCATCATCATCATCATCATCTTCATCGTCATCAACATCATCTTCATCATCATCATCACCATCTTCATCATCATCATCATCATCATCATCATCATCATCTTCATCATCATCAACATCATCTTCATCATCATCATCATCATCTTCATCAGCATCGTCATCATCATCATCACCATCTTCATGAACATCATCATCATGTGGTTCATAATCGTCATCATCCTCACCATCCTCATCGTCATCATCATCATCATCATCATCATCATCATCATGTTCATCATCATCAACGTCATCTTCATCATCATCATCTTCATCATCATCTTCATCATCATCATCATCATCTTCATGAACATCATCATCATGTGTTTCATCATCGTCATCATCCTCACCATCCTCATCGTCATCATGAACATCATCATCATCATCATCATCATCATCATCATTATCATATTCATCATCATCAACATCATCTTCATCATCATCATCATCATCTTCATCATCATCATCATCATCTTCATGAACATCATCATCATGTGGTTCATCATCGTCATCATCATCATCATCTTCATGAACATCATCATCATGTGGTTCATCATCGTCATCATCCTCACCATCCTCATCGTCATCATGAACATCATCATCATCATCATCTTCTTCATCATCAACATCATCTTCATCGTCATCATCATCATCTTCATCATCATCTTCATCAACATCATCACCATCATCTTCATCATCATCAACATCATCATCACACACATCATCATCATCATCATCATCATCAACATTATCATCATCAACATCGTCATCATCATCGTCACACATCATCACCTTCATCACACATCGTCGTCGTCATCATCATCATCATGTGGTTCATCATCGTCATCATCATCACCATCCTCGTCATCATCATGAACATCATCATCATCATCATCATGTTCATCAACATCAACATCATCTTCTTCATCATCTTCATCATCTTCATCATCATCTTCATAATCATCATCATCATATTCATGAACATCATCATCATGTGGTTCATCATCGTCATCATCATCATGAACATCATCATGAACATCATCATGAACATCATCATCGTCATCATCATCTTCATCATCATCAACATCATCTTCATCATCACCATCACCATCTTCATCGTCATCTTCATCATCATCATCATCATCATCTTCATCATCATCAACATCATCATCATCATCAACATCATCATCCATCAACATCATCATCATCCATCATCATCATCGTCATCGTCATCATCACCAACAACATCGTCGCCATCGACAACATCATCAGCGTCATCATCATCAACATGATTATCATTTTCATCATTTCATATGATATCAAGACAGTCATCACCATCAACATCATCACATCATCATCATTGTCATCATCTTCATCATCATCATCTTCGTCTTCATCATCAGCATCATCTTCATCCTCATAATCAGCATCCTTATCTTCATTAGCATCATCATCATCATCATCATCACAATGATCTACGTCATGGATAACATCATGATCATCATCGACATCATCATCATCAGCGACATCCTCATCCTCATCATCATAGATTCACTGCACACATAAAGACTCACATAGATACACCCCCCTCTTTGTATATAAAAATAAATAAAACATAGTATAAGTAAATAAAAAAAATAAAACATAGTATATATATATAAATAAATAAAATAAAGCATAAATTAATTAATTAATTAAAACATAAAACAATATATATAAATAATAATAAAACAATTATTTATAATACATATATATAAATAAAATAACAAAAACATAAAAGCACAAAAAAACACTAACTGTGGCGCGTTATTTTCCTTTCAACTTCACGAGAAAGCTTCTTCTGTGCATCTCATCGGGTGCTTGTGTTTAGTGATCATGAGAAAGCTTTCCTCGATGTTGTGCATCTCGTCAAGTGCTTGTCGTTCAATGATCAAGGGTCAATCTGCCCAACTTGCCGAAGAACAATATCAGTGAGAGCAACGATTTGGATAGTGGAAGCAACGATTTGGACCAGCCACGAAGAGTAAGGAGAGTGGATAATTGTGGTTTTGTAGCGGACAAGGAGGCTAATTGTCAGTCGAGACAATGGATCCAAAAATTGTAAGTACCGTGCCCTAATTCATGTCTATTTTTAAATTGTTAATATAGTCCTGCAAATCTCCAGGGTTTCTTAGCCAATAGAGGAAAGGCAGAGGCTATTAGAGCAAGCTTAGACCCAGGTTGTGCAGGGTTGGTACGTTTCAATCCCGCCTTCTCAATTTAGGCTTTGGATAAAGCAAACCCCCATTTTTATGGGGTTGAATGGTCCTCACTCTCTCGTCCAATGGTCATGTGTTCCTTCTCACTCGCTTATGGTGAACGGGATCTTGTGTGGGTGAGCAATTAGACACCTCATTTATATACCTTGCCTACTTGATTACTTTACTTTTACCAACAACCCAAAGGGTCTCTGTCTATACTTCCTTCTTCTTCACCAACTTGAATCCTTCCTTATCAACTTTCAAACATGGGTTTTCTTCGCTGTGCATGCATTTACATTGATCAGCTAATGACAAACCCAATTTGACAGTTTCAGCTAACCCGCATTTGACCCATATTGGCTGATATGGATTCTGAAGTCTGGCCAGTCTTAGCATTACAATTAGTGGACAAACCCATGACATTTTGGTTCACATTCAAATTGGTTTGAATGTTTTTATGTGAGTTATCTCAGCAATCGGTTCCCAAATAATCTATTAAGCCAACCCCACCCAAATGAGATGCTTAAGGGAGGTTTAGAGAAGGATTCGAGCTCCACTATAGCCACGATAGTTAGAGTTTTTTTGCTCACATGTATGCTCGATCCGTTGGAGAAGGATGAAAATCGGTCGCTTCCCCGAGCAGGATTGTCGAGCCATGTTTTGTTATAAGAAAAAAACTAGAACCTAACCCCTAGATCATTGAAGATCATTATAAAAGCCCTAGGTTAGAAAGAAACTCGAACCTAACCTAGTATTTTCCAAATTGTAGTGACAACAGGGGTTTGCCAGAATTCTGCCAAATGTTATGGATTTCTTCTTTAAGGTGTTTTATTATAGAAACCTTATATTAGAAAGAAACTCGAACCTAACCTAGTAATTCCCAAGCTTTAAATACCATGAGAGCTTGGACTATACAATATATTTTCATTAAGTGATTGAATGAAGTAATCCACTTACAATAACTATTTTTTCAAAATATTACATTTTTTTCTACATACCTGTTAATATCATCATCAAACAAAATTGTCCACGAGGACAGAGTTCAACAACTCTGTCCACATGAACTATATCTCACAAAAAAAAGTGTTCATCCAAGCAACGGTGACGATTCGTGGTATTATGAGTCCCAAGTTTGCGATGTTGCAACCTAATGAAACATAATACCATGAATCGTCACCATTATTAGCCAACACTTATTAGCTATTTTAGAGTTAGTGAATTGAAAGTGGCTAAGTCAACGCAAAAAAGAAAGGTAATAAGTTTGACTAAATAAACTATTTTGATAATTGTACCTACATCTTCCACTACATGCATTGCTTGCATGCCTCACCTATCTCGACGTAATATCAACATTATTATTATTGGTATGTGTAACTTATCTCATTGACATTCTTCTTCCTATTTATTCTCCAAAACAACTAATATCAACATTTCACTTGAATGATGTTTTGGTCTTGAAGCAAGTACTAGGTTTTTTGATGTCCTCCATTTTTTATTTGATGATTTTATGCCAATTTTCATCGTGTCTGATTTTTTTTTTACCCTCTTACAATTAACACAATAAGATGACCTTTGTGGTTTAGATAGTTGGTTAGCTTTAGAATTATTCCCTGGTGTGAGTGATATTTGATGTTTCCTTGCCCTTCTTCCATCCCTTGGTTTCATCAAATCATTGAGGAAGTCATGATATAGTTAATTTAAGAGCCTTTTGATTTGTGCGAATAGTCCTTTTTGGTTCTTTCTACTATGGGATTGCCTTAGGGTTGCCTTAGGGTTGAAAATTAGTATGGGAAAACAAGTTAGCGTTGCCTTAGGGTTGAAAATTAATATGGTAAAACAAGCATCATTAAGACAAGCTAAAAGGAATAAATCAGTAAATATTACAGACAGATATAGATGTATTTAAAACATTATTTTCATTCCTGAACGTGCCAAGTAGCTGATCTGGAAATGTCCACTCTTCACCACCATGGATTAGATATATACATATATATATATTTATGATTGTTGTAGGTTACCACTGGGAAATATTCGTCTGAAGTGTTGGCTTATGCACTACAGCATAGCACTGAAAAGGTTAAAACATCCACTCTACAAGATCTCCAAGAACTCAACATCATTATTTGTCCATTACTGTAAAGGCAATGTACTAGAAGATTTTCCTGGACTCGTTGATTTCACCGTGATGTTGAACGTAAATGATAAATAGAGAGGAGCACTAAGCAAGCTAGAACACTTTGTAGGAAATCGAATGAGTAGAGATATAATGTCTGGAGCAGTCTGCATACATCCTTCACTTGAATGATGTTAGTTCTTGGCAATCCTAACATCATTCAAGTGAAGGATGTATGCACATTGCTACAATATCATGATTTGACCATGAGGTGCTTAGTTGACTGGAAATTGGGTTAGGTAATATTTTGCCATTAATGGACAATCATGAATCTTATGGTTTATGCTTTGGGTCTTGAGGCAAGTACTAGGTATTTTGATGTCCTCTATTTTTTATGTGAACATTTTATGTCAATTTTCACCGTGTCTGATTTTTTTTTGTCCCTCTTACAATTAACATGATAATATGACCTTTGTGGTTTAGACAGTTGGTTAGCTTTAGAATTATTCCCTGGTGTGAGTGATATTTAGCATTTCCTTTCCCTTTTTCCATCCCCTTGGTTTCATCAAATCATTGAGGAAGGTATGATATGGTTAATTTAAGAGCCTTTTGATTTGTGGGGTATAGTATTTTTTGGTTCTTTCTACTATGGGATTTTCTTAGGGTTGAAAATTAGTATGGGAAAACAAGTTAGCGTTTCCTTAGGGTTGAAAATTAATATGGGAAAACAAGCTTCATCAAGACAAGCTAAAAGGAATAAATCAGCAAATATTACAGACTGATATAAATGTATTTAAAACATTCTTTTCATTCTTGAACGTTGCAAGTAGCAGATCTAGAAATGTCTGCTCTTCACCACCATGGATTAGATATATATATATATAT
>LPNX011007460.1:0-18541 GCA_001517045.1 Pseudotsuga menziesii
AAGCTATAAAATCTCACAACAACATTTAATTCAAGAGATCTACTTGATCCTGAGAGTTGAATGAACGACAATTTATAAAGTCATAATCACCACAAAATGCTGAGGAAAGGTGACCACTCCATACATCATATGCCTGGAATGTGGATTGGTTTTTTACATACTGTCAGGTTTCTGACATTTGACTACCCATATCCCTAGAACTCCCAAGGGATTATCCTATAAACATAATAAAGAAAATTAGAAACATGTGAGACCCTAGGTCTCCTTGAGGTCCCTTGATCTAGCAAAGACATAAATGAATTTACTCAAACAGTCTATGCCCCTGCATCACTAGGTTTATCAACCATTTTTTAAAATAGCAAAAACAATGGGTAATATATTTCTACATGTCGAGTCTCTAAGCTCATCTACAACCAATTGTAGTCCAGTCCACAAATCCATTTTCCATGTAACTTTTGGTTGGTTTCCATGGTTATACAACAATGGAAATGGTGAACACCCATGAACTACCTAGAGTGCGTCGTGAGAGTGTTCCCAACCATGATCGAGTCAATTATATTTAGAGGATATGGTGGCAACCCTGTATCACCCCTTTTCTTGCCTCACATGTCCTAATAGTCCCTTTCCCCTTTCTTTTACATATACAAGGGACGTAAAGGCCAAAACATGTCAAAATAGCACTCCTAAATTCAAAGAAGTTTAAACCCAAGTGTGCATGGAAAAGTCACCAATGAGGGTGAAGAAGTGCCTTAATTTCTAGAAAGAAGTTGAACGAAACTCACTATTTAATTGTTAAATGTTAAATTTTAAGTTTTAAATGTATCCCGCCATAGTGGAAGAGGAAAGGGGGTCGTTGGGAAACTAAATCCTTTGCTGCCAAGTGTTAACCTTATAACTCATACAAATTCTTCCACATGATTTGAGTGAGATAATAACCTTATTTGAATGTTGAACCCAATAATTGAATGCATGTATGATGTTGGTGGGAAAAGTCACCTCATGCAGTTGTTAAAGCATGGGGTTGAATGCACTTTTGTGACAGTTTTTTCAATTTCAGAATTTAGTATGCAATTGTTAGGAGTCCTTTCTTCTTTCGTTAGAAGCTAAATCAGTTTTCTTTAGGAGTCCTTTCTTCTATCCCAATTCAAACTTTGCATTGTCCATCAAATTGTATGCAAGTTGGGATTATACTTGTGTTTGTTTTATATATTTCTAGCCTTTTGGAACATTGAATATCTATTAGACATGATGTTTTTTATTCTTATAGCCTATTTTAGTTTGAATCCATCAAACATTAGTTTGGGAGTTGTTGGATTGATTATTCTATTAAAAAACACAACTATAGGTTAAAAATTGACAAAAAAAAAGAATGCTTTGGGTGATTGAATTACCTTGTTGGATTACAATTCACCAATGAAATATCCTCCCCTCAACCTAAATCACCTCCTCCAACAATCCCAAGCAGTTAACTTGCTCCAAAATGCTCCAATTGGCCTTCGTTTTCACGTTCTTGATTGTTAAAATGGGCCGCGGGTTTCGGGCCTGTGTATTTAATTTTTTTTTGTTTTACAAATCGCGTACGCGTTTTATAAATACATATTGTGAGCGCGTTTTGTAGTTATATAATGCGTACACGATATGGCTTCCTATCCTACATGTCCCATGACATGTCAGGCTCGGGTTGAACCATAGCAAGTGCTATGTAGCAGAACCTTGATGTATTTTTTGGTAACGTGATCTTGTTTTTGAAAACTAGGATTGCATCTAAAAGGTCCCTCATCTTCTTGCACTGACCCTTCAAATTTTCCTATATATTAAGGAGATTCACCCATTTATTATACATAGAAATTTAGGGGGTGTTCTTAAAATTATCCCTTCCCACGATAAATATCTATGTTCTTTTATGTGGTTATGCTTGTCTTTCTTTTAGTCATCCTATGGCATATGGTTATGATATTATGATACTAAATGTTTTAAGATATTGTATAACCATTAAAATCTTAACAATAAATACATGTGCATATGCATTATAAAATAAACTCCATCCACAATCAAACAACATGCATACACAACAATATGTGTAATTAATATCAAATAAAAACATTGCATATTCAGATACAAGGTAACACTTATATTTAATCAACGTAGATCCAAGTAACTGGTTGTGCAAGAGTGATTTTCCATCCAACCATGGGAACTTTGTCAAGGATATACTCTTTTTGTTGATATGTTACCCCCAATCTAGGCTATAAGGTAACTGAGGCTAAGGAAACACATGCAGGCCTCTCTCTCAAACCAAAACATGTTCTTCACTCTATTCTTCACCAAATGCTCATATATATCTCTAGAAGGATCTCACTGAGCCACCACACTCGTGGCTCCAAAATACCTTCACAGAACACCCTTATGTTCTCAAGAATCTTTGTTGTTGATCGATGGTTCTCTTAAGCGATCCATTTTTCTAGGTGGTTCTACTATGTACATAAAAGGAGTCCAATCTAATTTGTGTTATTGGAGAACTACTTACAACTTCAATTCGTGTCTCATCAAGCATCTTTGAATAGAAAAAATCAATGGTAAAGGGTTCCTATATTTTCCAACCTTTGTTCTCACCTAAAACCATCTATTCTTCCTTCCAAATCTATAGCTCTACCCCTAAATTCAAATTTTCAGGTTATACACGGTCTAGTAGTGGTCATAAACATCAATAGGAGTTTTGCGTAGTGTAGATTTGTAGGAGAGAATTATAGATGAATGTTGACCCCAAGGGATATGATATAATGGTGAAAAGAAAACTTATTTAGCTTCTAACGATAGAAGAAAGGACTCCTAACAATTGCATACTAAATTCTGAAATTGAAAAAATTGTCACAAAAGTGCATTCAACCCCATGCTTTAACAACTGCATGAGGTGACTTTTCCCACCAACATCATACATGCATTCAATTATTGGGTTCAACATTCAAATAAGGTTATTATCTCACTCAAATCATGTGGAAGAATTTGTATGAGTTCTAAGGTTAACACTTGGCAGCAAAGGATTTAGTTTCCCAACGACCCCCTTTCCTCTTCCACTCTAGTGGGATCATAGCCCATCTTGTTGTTTTCACAACCATATTGGACCATTTTATCATTTATACATCATAATATTACAAATATTTCAATTTAGAATGAAGAAGCTAAGCATACGGTCCAAATGAATATATACTTACATCGTACAAGCCTATACATTCATTAGTCAGGCATTGGACTTGAGCTTTGCATTAAGAATCCATGCTAGCATATTTAGTGATGAGACTTGAGCTTTGCATTAAGAATCCATGCTAAATACATTCCAAATCAAAACTTGGGGTATTACAATCAGTGTGCCAAGCAAAATGCAAAGGGATGAAGTATTGAAGTGAAAAATTGACAAAGGTTTAACATTTCTTACTTGACAATCTTATCATCATTCACAAAATAAATTAGTGAGAAGTTGTTGTCTCCTGCTAATGAAATGTGCTCTCTTAAAATTGTGGTTTTGGCATAAACACAAACCAAAAGATTATAAAATATTGATTTATTCTACTAAATAGTTGGTTTAGATTACCAAAAACACTAGACCTTGTCTCTAAGGGTTAATGGTTTGTTAAACATTTCTTGATTTAGCTAGAAGTTGATGTCTCCTACTAAACATAATTTTTGTCAAATGGTGGTTTATGGAAGACCACAAACCAAATATGGAACTTGGCATTGAATCCAGGGTTCTGGCTCAGGGGTTCTCTCAGGAACATGCCTATGAATCTAGAAGTTGGATTTAAAATTGGTTCCAACTTAGTTGTTCCTTCTCATTTGTTCTCGATTGATTGTTCATAACTAGGAATCATCCCCCCTTGTCAGAAAAACGATGAGAAGAAAAAAAACTTTCTTTGATACGATGGAAAACTACATGGTTGTGTCTCCAATGGAAAAACATATCAAAGAGGCAGGTTTGAGTGTCAGAATTAGACAGAAAACTTGTACACAAACACTTCATAGTGGTTTTGAGTGTCAAAACTAGATACATAATACCACGAGATGAACTATGAATTATTGGAAACACCTAGTCTTTTAATGTTAAGACCTACGAAGGATTGTTGAAACTCCACCCTTCAATCAAACTCAACAATTTAAATTCAAATTCAACAAATGAAAGATATTAGCTTCTAAAGAAAACATACCCATTTAAATTTCAAATTAACGATGAGTTTTAATACCAAAATAAACTTTGTTTTAATACCAAAATAAAATTAAAATAAGATTATCAACAAGTTACAAACTTACAATGAATGTTGTATAGAGAATAGAAAACTTCTTATATACATGTTTATAGGCAAACTCATTTCACATCTTATATCTCCTTACAAAGTTGGATTTAAAACATAAAACCTTCTTTTACATAAATAAAAAAATGTCACTTATACCTTCAAAAAAAAATATTGCCTTTCAAATAGTTAATGATCACTCCTTGTATGTCTTCACATTTTGCAATAGAAAACATAAACATAATAGGTTTTGGTTCTTTTGTTTAAAAAAGAAAGTATGGATTGAAACCCAACACAACCAATCTACAAAGGCTACTTTCGAGAGAATTAACCAATCATATGGCATTTAAAAGGACTTTAATGAGAAAACTTTATGCAATAAAATAAATACTAGCATATTAATTTTATTGCACACCCGCTACCATATGTCCTAGGATTGAAACAAATCGACACGATGTTGATCTACGTTTATTATGTGTCTCTCGCATGTCATAGCTACTCCATGCATTCATAACAATACACCAACTTAATCCAACCAGCAACCCTTGCACTCTTCGTGGGTATAAAACATATTGCGTATCCTCTCACTCCAATAGGCAACTACATGGAATTTTCTTTTCATTGTTCGATTGTGGCCTCACACGATGGCTTACAAAAGAGGTCAATGGCCATACTTTTGCTATCACCTTTGGCCATTTTATCTCCTTCGGCTGTTCACATGGTAGCATGTTACCATGTTATCACATGTTTGAATTCTACAATCTTTATCCATGTAGGTAGCATTGCTCTCGAAACAAGTCTAACAAATCTCTACATGCTTTAATGCTTGGAAGAGGTGGATCCTTTGTATTCTTGACTATGTTCTCTACTGCACTACAACGTATCAATAAGCCCCCCAGTTTTTTAGTACTGATTTTTGTCACAAGTGTAACTAATGCTGATAGCATATCTCCTTATTCTAGCTCTCTGAACATACCTTTCACACAAACTCATGGGATATATATATATCCTCAACTTAGATTTGAGTTGACCATTTTATCTTTTGTCTAATGGTTATCAACATCCTGAGAAATTTTGTTCTCATTGCACCGAGAGGTGCTCTACAGCCCAGTATGAGGGAGATCTTGTAATGTTGTCAATATTTTTTTGTAACGTTTGTTACCAACAAAATAATAAAAAATAAAATTTTTAATTATCAGTCAAAATAAATGCGGGCCATAAAAACAACCTAATATGGGGGAGATGTTGTAATGTTCCTAGCTAACAAAACAATAGAAAATAAAAAATCTAATTTTCTGCAAAGAAAAATGTGGGTCAATAAAATACACACAATATGGGGGAGATGTTGTAATGTTCATACCTAACAAAATAATAAAAAATAAAAAATTGAATTATCAGCAAACAAATGTTGGCCTACCATGTGCAAGGCCTCCTAAACAACCCATGGTTTTATTGTACATGGTTTAGGAAGGCTTGCAAATGGTTTTAAAACCATGTGTAAGGACTCCTAAACAACCCATGGTTTTATTGTACATGGTATAGGAGGGCCTTGCAAATGGTTTTAAGACCATGTGGAAGGCCTCCTAAACAACCCATAGGGCCTTGCACATGATTTTAAAACCATGTATGGTGGAGATGTTGTAATGTTTGTTCTTAACAAAATAATAAATAATAATAAATATTACATGTGGCCATAAAATAATATTAAATATTAATAATAAAAATACTATATGTCAACCTTAAATAAAAAGATGTGTATTTTGGATTGAATCAAATCAACAGCTATATATAGGACACACCAAAGCTGATAGCTCCTCGAGTGCAATACCTAAGAAGAGGTTTGCACCTCAATAGATATGATCCCTCTCGAGGCTTGATAGAGCCTAGGATTTGGATCTAGGCTGGTTAGAAACCAATCCGTGTTTTGTCACATTGCGTTTAGTAGATGGCATTCACTTTTCATTTGATATTGCTACAAAATTGGAATATCCTTCTTTTTACCCATATGTTTGTAACAAAAAGTCTAATTGTGTGCCCATTCATGACTACAAGCTCAAGGAAAAAGCTCCACAGGTAAAATATTTGTAATTATAATTGTGAACTCTAAAGTTATTTTGTGAATTGTAGACTTAGTAGAGTGGAGACTTGACACAACAAAACGAAAGGGGGATGAATCCAATAGGGGGAGAAGTTGAATGGCTGGGTAGCCATGAGTTTGATAATGGGTGTCATCTTGGTGCTGTGGGCACTTGAAGAGAACTGTGATGTTTCCTAGGCAGACACTTAAGTTTATAAGTGTCATTAAATGTTAGTCCTAGATAGGGATGTTGAAGAAAAAGCTAGTTGCGACAAGGTAGTAACAAACATCTCTGACTATTAGCATGAGGTTAAATAGTATTAAGTGCTAATAAGCAAAAGTGAGTTTGTGCACATGACAATGATATCATATCCTTAGCAAAGGATGCCAAGAGGTAGGATTGAACTCCTACGTGAAAATAAGTCGAGTTCACTATTAAGTATTTTTATTAATGATTAAGATAAGAAATTACAAGTGCTTACAAAAAGCAAGCTATGCAAGTTGTGCATACAAGACAAAGTAAACAAGTTATATATATATATATATATATATATATATATATATATATGAGAAAATTAAAGAATATAAAATAACTAGTAGTTGATGTCTGGATAATTCCTAGTTGATGCATGGATAACTAGTAGCTGATGTATGGATAATTCCTAATTAATGCATGGAGAACTTGGACTATATGAAATGAAAGTTAATTAAGTTAAAAGTAACTAGGTTAGGTAATTAGTTAACTACTGGTAAATATTAGGGTTTGAATTCCTTGAAATAGTAGAGGCACATGATTACCCAGTACTAGAGATGGAGCAAAGAAATCCAGCGTTGAACATTCAGGATAATGTTTTTTCCAATGCTAAAAGGAAGACTACGGTTTTCACTAGGACGCTGCATCGCTCAAGGAAGAGGTAGATTCACACGTGTGGAAAACACATGGAAGGGATCTAAACCCCTCCTTTTATTTTTTTTATTATAGGATTTTTAAGTCCACCCAAATGGTAAGTTTTATTTATGTTTCTCCATGACTTAGAAATTGCTAGTTACACATCCATCTGCCCATCGCTCATCATGAGTTTTACCAAAAGACATCAAACCCCACCCGAACCAATTCACAAGACATCCAAAATAATGTAAATCCTGTGTTAGAATGAAGTTGGATTGATTATTTTAAAAAATCAATAATTCAGAAAGAATATATAACACGGATAAGCCGATTATTTCTAATGATTTCAATCCCATTTTATCAAATGACGTCAATGTTAAGTGAACCAATTTCTAACTTTGTCTCATCGTTTTTTATACTCGAATGCAACACCAACACCATGTTAATAAGTTGTTATTAGGTCGATAGAGGTATATGTATTTAGACGATAATGATACACGTATAATGTGGAGATTGATTTTATGGCGTTTATCCAAAACTTATAATTAATAATTAAAAATAAATAAAAAATAGCTTAGTTAACATGTGATAAGTATAGTTCTTCATATTTAGAAAAAATAAAATTCAATTTTAACTATTAAATTATTAGATACAAATTTTGGATTAATACATACAACTATGAGCTTAACTCCATTGAAGATACAACTATTAGCTTAATGTCAACTTCAATCATGACTTTAACTTGAATTGCTATAGTTGATATATTAACTTTTAAATTAACTCTTAGATACAACTATTAGTTGGAAAAATTAAACTTCAACTTCAATTATTCAATTACTAGACATAACTATTTGATTAATAGATGCAACTATGAGTTTAACTCCATTAATGATATCACTACTAGCTTAACTTCAACTCCAATCATTACTTTTACTTGAAGTGCAATTGCTAATTTATTAACTTTTCAATTAACTATTAGATTCAACTATAAGCTAACTCCAATAATTCTATAACTATTAGCTTAAGTTCAACTCTAATCAAGGTTATATTGTATAACTATTATAAACAAATATTAGTTGAACTGGAAAATGATTCTACAACTATTAACTTAACTTCAAATCTAATCCCTTAATGCTTAGTCTAAGTACATTTGGCATCTAAGAGTCTAGCTAATGTGCACTCATGAAACAATCGAACTGCTAAAATCGTTCAAACTCCTAATAAACTCCTCCATCTATCATTTGAGAATCTAGCTAATTATACCGGTAGGCGTATATATCTTAGAATTTTGAGGTGGAATCCCATCTATGTTTTTTCATCTACGAACGATAATGAGACAAGTGTACTATCCAGATTGATTCTATGGGTGTTGTCCAAAATTCATAATTAATAATTTAAAAAAATAGCTTAGTTAACATGTGATAAGTACAATTAGTGATAGTTGGAAAAATTAAAATTCAATTTCAACTATTCGATTATTATATACATCTATTCAATTAATCGATACCACTATGAGCTTAACTTTAATTCCGCTTAATGTATACTCTAGTCACTGTTATATTGGATAACTATTAGCTTAACTGTTAGCTTTACTATTAGATACAAATATTAGCTTAACTCCAATGGTTCTACAACTATTAGCTTTACATCAACACCAATCATTTAAATTCAACTCTAATCACTTAAGGCTTAGTCGAATTACATTTGGCATCTAGGAGTGTAGCTTATATGCACTTGTGTAACAATCAAACTCCTAATAAAATCGTTCGAATTTCTAATAAACTCCTCCATCTAGTATTTAGGCATCTAGCTAATTACGTCGATAGGCGTACATATCTTAGAATTTTGGGTGGACTACCATCTATGCTTTTTTCATCTACGAACGATAAAGAGACAAGTGTACTATTGAGATTGATTATATGGGTGTCGTCCAAAATTCATAATTAATAATTTCAAAAAAATAAAAAATAGCTTAGTTAACATCTTATAAGTACAATTCGTGATAGTTGAAAAAATTAAAATTCAACTTCAACTATTTGATTATTAGATATGTAACTATTTGATTAATAGATAGAACTATGAGGTTAACTCCATTTATGCTACAACTATTAGCTTAATGTCATCTCCAATCATGAACATTACTTGAAGTGCAGTTGTCGATATATTAACTTTTAAATTAACTATTAGTTGGAAAACTTAAAATTCAACTTCAACTATTCGATTATTAGACAAAACTATTCGATTAATAGATACAACTATGAGCTTAACTCCATTGATGATAGAACTATTAGCTTAACTTCAACTCCAATTATGATTTTTACTTGAAGTGCAATTGCCAATATATTAACTTTTCAATTAACTATTAGATACAACTATTAGCTTAACTTCAATGATTCTACAACTATTAGATTAACTTCAACTCTAATCACGGTTGTATTGGATAACTATTAGCTTAACTATTAGATACAAATCTTAGCTTAACTCTCATTAATATACAACTATTAGCTTAACTTAAACTATAATCGCTTAAGGATTAGTCTAAGTACATTTGGCATCTAGGACTCTAGCTAATATGCATTTGTGTAACAGTCGAACTCTTAATAAAATCGTTTGAACTTCTAATAAACTTTTCCATCTCTGAGTTGGACATCTAGATAATTACACTACTGTGTGTTTATATCTTAGAATTTTGGGGTGGACTACCATATATGAATTTTCATCTATGGACGAGAATAAGACAA
This sequence comes from Pseudotsuga menziesii, assembly GCA_001517045.1. Lineage (NCBI taxonomy): Eukaryota > Viridiplantae > Streptophyta > Pinopsida > Pinales > Pinaceae > Pseudotsuga > Pseudotsuga menziesii. The sequence goes on from LPNX011007460.1 coordinate 9,991, forward strand.
GTGTACTATCCATATTGATTTTATGGGTGTCATTCAAAATTCATTATTAACAATTTCAAAAAAATAAAAATTAGATTAGTGAACATGTGATAAGTACATTTCATAATAGTTAGAAAAATTAAACTTCAACTTCAGCTTCAACTTGGTAATTAAAACTCCAATCATGATGAACTACAACTATTCGATTATTATATACAACTATTAGATTAACTCCAATGATGATGCAACTTTAGCAAAACTTCAACTCCAATCACGACTTTAACTTCAACTGCAATCGTTGATATATTAACTTTTAAATTGACTATTAGATACACCTATTAGCATAACTTCAATGATTTTACAATTATTAGCTTCACTTCAACTCTAACCAAATTTATATTAGATTAACTATTGTTAGTTTTTCTAGATCTTATTATCTTAATTAGGATCTTTGTATGAACGAATAACAAGTACATCAAGATACATAAGATATAACATATACACAAGACACAAAGATTTTCACCGGGGAAACCATAAAAACAAAAAACCCGCAAACATCCTCAGAATAATACAGTCACAAAGGCTGTACCATAAGATGATCAAACCCAGTAATAAGAAATATTCAACATCTATCTATCGCCCCTCCTCTCTCTCTCTCTCTCTCTCTCTCTCTCTCTCTCTCTCATGCAAACTTGAGTGAGTGTGAGGTGCGTATAAATGAGGGAGAGAGCCTCCCTATTTATACCCTTCAAGTGGCTGACCTTTTACATGACTGGACTGACCCGTTACAATAATAGGGCCAAATTCTCCTAGAGAGACTCCAAATACACATTACATGAAGTTACACTGGGGATTATTTTCCCGACTTACAACGGAGGTTGTAAATCAAGGTCTAGACACAATAAAGACACCCCACAAAAAGGAAAACACATCTCCAATGGGGGGGGTACAACAACATACAATGATAACATACATGAGAATATCTTATGAAGTTACAAATACATCAACACTCCCTCTTAACTAGGAAGGTATTCTCTCTCTTCCACAATCATGAACACATATGGTTAAGTCTTCATCGTGGAGTCATCATCACGAAGTCATAGAGTTATCATCATAGCTGCTGCCATTATCATCTTCTTAACGATCATTGAACGGTACTATATGTGATCGAAAGTTTCTATAGAGCCAACCCTTTTTCATGTTGGGAATAGGCTTAGTCCTCATCTAGGTCTTCATCACATCTCGAGAAATATATCACGTAGTAACTATGCAGGCCCTTCTTTACAATTCCACAGAGATAACCTGTGTCTCCTACCTTTATCTCATTATATCCATATCGTTTCTTTGTCCTGCAAAAAACAAAATAGAACAGAGCACAACTCAGATGCATACCACCTTCGTTTTATCACCATAAAAGTAAGATATGATATTTTAACATCATTAAGACAACCTGTAGCTTCTAATATGCCAGAATCTCCTAGCAGCACACTCATTGAATTACGGCTCTGCACAATTAACATGTGTTCTACCAACAAAGGAGAATCTCCTAGGTGCACCTCACGTGCTTCGTGATCTTATCATATCAACATGGGAACACACACATATATAGATATATATGTAAGGACTGTTTACAAAAAAACAATCCGTTACAATAGGACTTTGACATTCTAGGTAAACCTTAAGGAATTATTACATCTAAACAACCCGCGTCCAACATATTTTCTAATATGTCCACATTCAGGGCATATTACATCTAAGTAACCCATGTACCACACCAGGGCTCTTTTCACACTCAGACAACCCACAGGACTTATTACATTCGAGTAACCTGCATACCACATCAGGGCTCATATTTGCACTCAAATAACTTGTCTCGGGATTGATTATTCCCAAGGATAATCTTCAAGATTTTCCAAGACTGATTACATATGAGGACAACCTATAGGAATCATTATGTCTAAGCATCCTACTTCACCAAGATTTTTCTTGCTCAAACAACTTGTGTCATTTTCGCTTCGAGATATCATGCATCTGTGTATCCTAGTCTCTTGTTTTTTCTAGCATAAAAACATATGAGGACGGATTACATCCAGGGATAACCCATGAGCTTCGCTAGGACTGATTACATCCAAGGACAACCTACATGAATGGTTACATCTAAGAAACCTACGATCTTTGCAAGGATCTTACGCTCAGAAAACCTGTCACTCCAGCTATGCTAGAAATTATCACTCCCTCTTTCGAGGGGCCTCATTCTGGATCAAACCAAGTATTTCTCTGAAGTACTCAAAATTAATTATGGCTAGAATATTGAACAACACATCAACTATCTACTCATGAATCCATTTCCACGTACTAGAGCTTTGTTGCTACTCTCTGCACTATATCCCTGATATAGTGGAACATGATCTCGATGTGCTTCAACTTGTCATGGAACACAAGGTTTTCTGACGGCTTCATGCAAATATGATTGTCACAAAAGATACAAGTCTCATCCAACTGGAGATCAAGCAAGAAAGACAGTATCTTTCATATCCACACTTCCTTGCAACTAGCCGAGCAAGGGGAAACATACTCTGCCTAGGTTGTACTCAACGCCACACATGATTTCTTCCTGCTGAAGAAATGAAGTAGCAAGTAGATCATGCCAGATCCAAAAATGAAGTAGCAAACTGAAGTGCTCTTCCTATCAATGGCGCTACCTTCCCAATCTGAATCAACATAAACATGTAGATTAATATTTTGATTCGCATCATATTGGAGCCCATAATCCATTGTACCTTTTACATACCTCAGTACATGCTTTGCAGCTATCATGTGAACATGTCTTAGATCCATTAAGAATTGGCTCAGGGTGTTCACGACAAGTCATATGTATGGCCTCATATCCATCATGTACACCAATGATCTAATAATATGACGATACATCGTGGCATCAACCAACTCAGATGAAGCATTAGTCTGAAGCTTCAAGTTAGATTCCATAGGTGTGGCTATTTCTTTGCAGTCCAACATTCAAAATCTCTTCAGAATCTCCACTGCATACTTTCCTTGACCAAGGAACATCCAATATGTACTCTGCCACAAATCCATGCCTAATAAGTAGTGCATCATACCTAGGTATTTCATCTTAAAATCTATAGCAAGTCTCATCCTTTCATCTTTAATGAGTTCCTCTTCTCCTGTTAGGAACAGGTCATCGACATATAGCAGGAGCATCACTGGTCTTCCATATTCAACCTTGAAGTTAAGGTAGGAATGTGCTTTACTCTTAGTAAAGCCTAGGCTCATTAGGAAGCTATCCATCCTTCCATACCATGTCCTCAGTGCTTGTTTCAATCCATATAAGTAATTCTTCAAATTGCACACATGGGTCTTCTTGTCACGTGTCTCGAATCCCAGTGGATGCTCCAGGTACACTTCCTCCTCGACCACACCATTCAAGAAAGTTGTCTTAACATCCATTTGGTGTATATTCCATTTCATAACTAAAGCTAATGCAAGTATGGTCCTACTAGAAGTGTACCTATCCGTGGGTGCAAATGTCTCTTCGTAGTCTATGCCTTCTTTCTGTGAGAGGCCTCATGCTACGAACCTTGTCTTGTATTTCTCGATGCTGCCATCTGCAACATGATTGATCTTGTAGATTCACTTAGAATTCACAGCATACTTCTTTTCTGGTCTCGGAACTATCTCCCAGACATGATTCTTCATGATCGACTGATATTCCTTGATCATAGCATCCTTCCATTATTTCTTCTCTGTAGCCTCTTCACAAGTGGAAGTTTCTTTGTCAATGATTTCACACAACCGAGCCACATAGCTATTGTAGGGATTTGCCCTTTTTCTTTCTCTATGTATTCCTTCTAGAGCACCATACCTTTTTCCTTCTCGTATGAGCTCCCATTCCCATGCTGGTTCCCTCTTTTGGGATTCCTTCTCAAGGATTGTCTCTACTAGGTCTTATGGTTCTACCATGTCATGATATTCATGTTCTTCTAGAACTGCTCCTCCAATTTCCATACCTCAGGATTGCATATCTTCAGGTTTCTCGTCCTCTTGAATAGGTGTCCTCCTGAATCTTAAGTATGTCGACTCTTCATCAAAGGTTACATCTCTACTGATGTCAATCTTCTTGAATCCTGGGAAGTATATTATGTAGTCCTTTGATGTATCATTGTATCCTACGAATATACCCTTCCTCCCAAAAGAATCGATCTTGGTACTTTTCTCCTTTGGGATATGTATGTACACTGGGTAGCCAAATATTCTCAGATGGCTGAATTCTGGTTTCTCTCCTCAGAAATATTCTTTCGGAGTCTTGTTGTCAAGTACTCGATGAGGAGTACAGTTTTGTACATACACAGTTGGCCTTCCTGCCTCCACCCAAAGGTGAATAGGAAGATCTTGGTCATGTAGAATTTATTTTGCTTCTTCCACGATGGTTCAGTTCTTTAGTTCTGCAACCCCATTCTATTGAGGATTGTATGGAGTGCTCAACTCCCTCTTAATCCCGAACTCTCAATAGAGTTTCTTGAATTCTTCCAAGGTGAATTCTCTGCCATTATCTGACTGTAGAGTCTTGATCTTCCTATCGGTTTTGTTCTCAACCAAGGATTTATATTCCTTGAACTTACTGAAAACTTCAGTTTTCCCTTTTAAGAAATATATCCAAGTCTTACATGAGATATCATCTATAAAGGAAACATAGTATACATACCCACTTAATGAGCTAGAAGACATGGGTACACATACATCTGAGTGTACTGTCTCCAGTATTCCTTTGGACTTGCTCTCACTTCTAGGAGATGTCTTCTTTGCATTATTTCCTTGTGCACATCCGTTGCTAATGCCTTCATGATTTTCCTGAATATTTGGTAGTCTAGATACTTCTTTGATTGCCATCGGTAGTGCTATGTAGTGCACATGTGTAATCCTTTTGTTCCATGGTTCACTTGGTTCAATTGACTCATGAACCAGTGCTTGTTCAGGATATCCCTTTAGCTTGTACACGCCTTTGTCTTCTTCTCCAATCATTATTGTATCGTCTATTGTCTTCCCTTTATGCCACATCAGAACTTGTCTATCGACAAATGCAACTCTCATACCCTTTGCATCTAGTGCAGAGATGGAGAGAAGATTCTTCTTTAAACCTTGAACATATAGCACATCCTTCATCCTTAAATATTTCCTAAAGTCTACCTTGTATGAAGCTTCTCCACTCCCTTTTATGGGTATTGGTAATCATCCCCAAGTTTCACCTTGTGAGGTGACTCATGTTCAAACATATTGATGAATGATTCCTTGTATCTTGTCACATGTTTAGAAGCTCCACTATCAACAAGCCAATCATTTCTTCCATGTGAGATAGTGCCACTGGTAAGTGCTGAGATTAGCACATACTCTTCATCTAAATCATCCTTCTCTCTTCTAAATCTTTTGTTTGTTGGTTCATTATCTTCAGCAATATGAGCATTGTGTCTCTTTTTCCTCATGAGACAATCTCTTGCAAAATGTCCCTTTTCATCAAAAGTATGAACATCGAACATTGGAAGGCTCTCTCTTGGTCTTCTTTTGTTTCTTATCCTTCTTCTTGTTGTGATGAAATTTCTCCTTCTTCTCCTTCTTCTTGTAGTTATTCCTGGTGTGAACGGTGATAGCTTAATCTTTAGTTGCTCCCTTCTTCTCTTCTCTTGTCACAAGTCGATCTTCTTCTTTTGCACATTCTTCTCAGAGTCTGTTGAAATATATCGGCCTCCTTCTTGCACAGATTCCTTTAATGAATGATTCCCATAATCTAGGGATACCATTCCAGGTAGTCATTAAAATTTATCCTTATTTGACATTTTCTTCAAATGCTTCAAGTTGTTTCTTGATTTCAGAAACCCTTGTGAAGTAATACTGTATAGTTTTAGAGTTATGTATCTTCACATTCTTCAATTGGTTCCTCAAGGTCATCTTCTGGTTGATGTACTTTTCTTCAAACATCTTTATCAAAGCATCATATACTTCCTTCGGTGTCTTGAATCAAGACACATGGGGGATGAAGTGATCCTTAATAGAATCTACAATAATTCACTTGGCCTTAGCCATGGTCCTCTTATGAGCATCCTTCGCCTCATGTCTCTCTGGTTCTGGAACCTCTTCAGTGATGTATTGATCCAAAGCATTTTCTTCAAGGATCAGGGAGATTCTGTACTTCCATGCCCAGAAGTTTTCATCCCCTCCAATCTTGTCCTCGAGCTAAGTATGGTGAGTCATATTTTCAAATGAGAACCTCAAATGGAAAAACAAATATTTAAATCTTACTGAATTCAGGTGTTTGACCTGGTTCCAGAGTTGACTAAACTAGGGTTTGTCAGAGAAATCCTAATTTTCCAAACTTGGAGTTTGGGAATTCTGTTTGGATAGAAATATGCACCTCCTTGAGGCAAGTTGTTCAGCAGGGTCACTTTCTGAAGACTATGGTGTGAAGCCTCCAAGACTTGATTCCCTAGTTTCTCTCGGCACCAATGACAGGATCGAAATTGAAACTTCTTCAAATCTGAAACTGCTTCCACTAAAAGATTGGCCCTACCTAGGCGAGTTAGCTTAGCCCTATTCTCTTGATGATCTTTGGAGATAACACCTTGAACTAGGAAGCCCTAGTTTTCGTTGCTGCACAACGCCTTCTTTCAGAGAGGCCCTAGTTTTTCTAGATCTTATTAGCTTAATTGGGATCTTTTTTCTGAAAGAATAACAAGTACAATAAGATGCATAATATATAACAGATACACAAGACACAAATATTTTCACCCGGGAAACCATAAAGGAGAAAACCTGGCAAACTTCCTCAGAATAGTACAGTCACAAAGAATGTATCATAAGATTATCAAACCCAATAATAAGAAGTATTCAACAGTTGTCTATCTCTCCTCCCTTGACTCTCTCTCTCTCTCTCTCATGCGAACTTGAGTGAGTGTGAGGTGTGTATATATGAGGGAGAGTGCCTCTCTGTTTATATCCTTCAAGTGACTTACCTTTACATGACTCAACTAACCTGTTACCCTAAGAGGGCCGACTTCTCCTAGAGAGACTCCAAATACACATTACATGATGTTACACTGGGGACTATTGTCCCGACTTACAATGGAGGTTGTTCCTCAAGGTATAGACACAATAAAGACATCCCACAAGGAGGCAAACACATCTCCAATGGAGGTATAATGACATACAATGATAACATACATCAAAATATCTTCTGAAGTTACAAATACATAAACAACTAGTAGATAACTATTAATAATTCAAATATATACATGCCATCATATTCCGAACATATTAATCTTAGTAATATGGTTAATGCTAGTAATAATACTGTCAACCCTCTATAGATATATGAGACGTTGGTTTAGTAATACACTCTACATTCTATAGATATATGGGGTGGGTGAAATATCCCCCATGATGAAAAATTTGTAATTTGTAGTGGGAGTATTCAGTAAGAAGGATCCGTCGGTGAAAAAGAAACATGCATTGCCAAGTGCAGAGACGGTATGTTATAGAGATGAGACAAGGAGTACGCCATACGTCCCAAAACTCTAGATAAAACGAGCAGTAAAGGAGACAAGATGTATAGACAAATGCAAATAATTTAATAAATATATAAGCATTTTTTTTGGGTGTAGATGGAATAAACTATGAGCATTTGGAAACCGACTCGTGTCCTTCCGTACAGAGAGCTGTAGAAAGCTTATTTATGCATCACCCCACATGGTGCTTAATTCTTCTTACCACCTTATACCCCCACATGATTTCAAATCATAAAAAGTACTTTGTAATTAAACTTCATATATAATATGGATTTTGATTTTTTTTTATATATCGATTTTTGTTTTTGAATATATGGAATTTTTATTATTATTCAAAGCTATATATCTTCATGATGGAATAGACCACCAAATTAACCAACTTTTAGTCTACAAGAATGTGGTTGTTACACTTTAGGTAAGTAAGATTCACTAAATATCTCTCACATATAGGACGATGATAGCTAATGTTTTGTCACATATATAATGATGAAAGTTATTGTTTACTTAGATCAATTTTAGTTAATGAAATATTTTAAAAAAAAGTAAGGAAGTACTTGATATTTTTTAGAGTTTTATTTATGTTCTGAAAAAGCTTGGAGTGGAGCATTCCTAAATTACTATAATTTTGTTAAGATAGAAGGTTCATAAGTCATTTTCATTACCAACACTATAGTGTGACAAAGATGACATATTCTTCAGTCTATGGACTTTTAGGAACAAACCAACTCTCTGTTAATGATAATTTTGATATTCAAGATTATCGTTAATCACCTCCTTTTAATATCTTAATTTTCTTTTATCCTCTAAATCACCTCCTTTTAATATCTTAATTTTCATCACATTTTTGTTGAACTTCCAAGTAATCATAATTTTAATATCATGTATGTTTTGCAAAGTAATATTTTAATCAATCTTCCACATCTTTAACCAAGACATGACATCTTTATGCCAATGTTACTTGACTCTTAGGTTGTTTTGCTAAAACAATTATATATATATAT
>LPNX011007460.1:19994-38130 GCA_001517045.1 Pseudotsuga menziesii
ATTAAATAGACCAATGGTGTTGAGTTGAAAGATCCTTCATATCCACATACTTAGATCTAGTGATAATGGTCTTAAGAATATAGAAATTTTTTATCTTCATTATTCATTCCTCTATAAACTTATGGTAATTTTCTTCTCTATCTTCCTACATATGACGATATGCGGTGTGTGTTATTTTCCCACCATCTTTTTTATGTGAATTCTCTCCTTATTCCATTGGAATCTCTACATGATTTTTAATACAAAATCCCTTCAATATAAATTGTTTTCCCACAAGTATGATCATATATTCACCATCCCATTTTCCCTCCTCCTAATGTGTTGCATTAATGTTTCTAAAATGTTCAATATAACTGGGATATCTCCTACAAATTTTCTATAAGCTAATATATCGCTAGTATCTTTTCTTAGTTTATGTTCATAAAGTATAACTAAGTCCCAGAGAATTTTGTAAAGGGTTGGTAGGTCCTATTGCTACTATGTCTATGTTACCACTAAAACCCCCTTCACATTTAGTTTAAGGTTTCCTTAGAATATGCCATTAGTTATATGTGGGATTTGAGTGATAAGGAAAATTGTGTAGCATCATGAAATTATTGATTTGGCTCTATATAAGTAGGATATTCCCTTCATATTCCTTTCTATGTTCCAATTTCTGTGTCTTCTAATTCTTACTTGGCATGTTGTACACAATTATGCTCATGTATTTAGTTTTTTTGTTTTTTTTCAAAGGGTTTTCCTATTGTCTTGTAAAATTACATTGATCCACTAGGAATGAAGGTATATGTTTTTTTATCCCATATGGAATATAGTATCAACTTATGCATGTGGCCTAGGGATTGGCACTAATGAACAATCTTGGCATTATGATATGTATCAAGGATTTGAACACTATGTTTCTCTTGGAATTCGATCATTAGTCATTATAGGAGATTCCCTCCTAATTATTTCCCAAACTATGAAAAAAAAAATATATGGATCAAATTGCGAGAAGACTTCACAAATGAATTATTGGTCTTCTCTTTCAAATTCTCAGTATTGAATTCTATCATGTTCAATGGAAACATAGTGCAGTAGATGATAAATTAACAAATGAAGCATTGAGAATACCTTGCGGTGGTATAAAACAATGGGGGGTAAATGTAATCATGTTGGCTCCCTTAATGTTCCATATGCAATTTATAATATTCTCATTCACCAAGAATCGAGTCTTGTCATACATTAATGGCCTAAAACAATGGCAAAAGGGTTTAATGCACCTGTAACTTCAACTGTTAATGTGGAGGTTTCTAAACTCTTTGGTAAATGTAGCTTCTTGACCACAATGGGATCACAAATATGGGATTAACCCTTGGGAATGTAGAGGTAACTCCATGCAGCTCTGTCATGAACTCTTTTGGGTATTTTTAATAACCCACACCAATTAACCCATTCCCATTTTTAATTTGTGAGCAATAGTGGGGGAAGGGATTCTAGTGTGAGCAGTGACTTTGGATTGGTGTTGTAGAACTTCAAGGATACTCATGCCTTATCCTGTGCACTAGGGGAGAGACTTCATTTTGTAATAAATGGTGTATAGGAGGATACCATTTCATAGGTAATTTTATTTTGGTTTCGATAGAACTATGCTCTTTCTTTGATTTGGAATGATAGGGATTCAGGAACATGGGAGGAAACAATAGATTTTCTTTTTGTCTTGGGGGAATTGTCTCATGGTGTGGAATTTGCAGGGCATGTAATAGATTTTATTTTGGTAATTTTGTGTGGGTTGGTTGTAGGTTCAGCCTTGTACATCAATTGGGGACACTAGCCATTCATGGAAGGTGTGCATCTTTGTTGTAACAAATCCTATAGCGAACATAAAAAATAAGCTTGAAGAACTATTTGAGGGAATACAAGGCATCCAAGATCATATACAAAATATTTAGACTCAAATGCGATGGATTAAATCACAAATGGAAGGGTTGATTGAATAAGTTCATCAAATAACTACTCATGTTCCTATCCTGGACTATCGTCTAAATGAAGCAAAACAAGTTACTCAAGAGCTATCATCCCATACATCTTGTTTATATGGTTGTCTTGATGAAGTGGAAGGGAAGGTCTGTGTTTGTGGAGCACAAGCATAAGCAATTTCAATTGGATTGGAAAAGCATTAAGATCTCAAGGCTGGGAAGATAATTTCAGATAATTTAGAAAGAAAGAACACCGATGGAAACTTTGTTCTAAATCGTACCCGTGTCAAATGTCTCTAGTTTAAATGAGTGTGTTGATGAAGATCCATATGATTAGGTCATGGAAAGTGGAAATAGTTCCCCTTAATTTTAGTTTATATGTTCATATTTTGTTAACTACTATTAGAGAAATTTGTCAAAATCTATAGAAGTATAATAATAATGAGTGATTTTGAAATAGTTTTAAGAATATTGATGATTGTATATATGGTGTTGATAGATATATTAAAAAATCTATTCGACATTTTTTAACTCTTATAATGTACTTTCCTAAGTTAATTTATTTAACTTCTTACAATGTAATCCATTCGTTCTAGTTAAAAAAGGATTATAGTGATATACTATATCAATATGATCTATGTGGCTATTCTTATATCTAATCTACATACTCGAAGACTGATTCTAGATTTGAAATTTATAATGTACATGTCTTATTTAATATGCACACCTACATTATTTTATTATTGATTATTAATTTTATTACATATCTACCCTTTCTTTCTCCTAATGAACATATCTACATGATTACCTTAGAGCTCCCATATCCATTCCTATTTGCATGACTAGTTATCATATTCTGTTGATACCAACACTCTATATACAAGTCACCCTAGATGTTAGGTCCTTGTCGCACAACATACCATAATACCAGGGTACTATTTCACTTGCGTTACATACACATTCTTGTTGGTGCATGGGAAAACCCAAGGATGATCATAAATTTTCACTAACAAAACCCAAGACACTGGCCCTTTTATCATCACCTACGATCAGGCGAAGTCTCACTCAAGGTATCAAGGGGGACTGCATGAACCAATATTATGTAGTGTTCAATGGATTTAAACATATATTCAACAGATCTACTATTCATTCACCTATTTTACAACATGGTTTAACTCATTTGTGGAAATAGATAACACATTCATAACAATGACATATCACCATATCCAAGTGCACAATACACATAAACATTCAGCATATTCAATTTATAAATGCAAAGTATTTCAAAATAGAGCTACTTATTCTCATTATTGATGGGATAGTTTTACATAACCTACATAGTGCACATCAATACTCTGTTACAATCTTCAACTACCCAGCATGACACATTAAGAACAATGACCAAAAAGAAACTAACATACATCCATTATCCAATTATATGTTGATTAAGTTGTCATTGATGCCAACAATGTATGGTCATTGATTCCAACATGTATTGGTGGACCTGGGAGTTAAGTAAGTGTCAGTGTCTAAGGATACCTTTTGACCTTGTCCAAGCCCAAGTCTAAATCCCTTAGAGCCCTTGGGACATTGCCAAAATCCCTATACACCTTGTATAGTTTTTAAGTACCCCTAAGTTGTATTATGGTTCCCCATTAGTTTCTTCGGGTTTCGAGTACCACAACCATGCCTTGTTAACCTAGAATGTGTTATTCGTTGGTTGAAGAAGTTGCAAGAGTCCAAATGACCCTTTCGGTGGTGATTTGCATGTTATAGAGGTCATGGTACCCCAAGAGAAGGTCTAGCAACCCCACAGGTGATGTCATGATGGATCTTGACCCTTGGAGGTATCCTTGTGTGGTTGAGGTGGTTGAAGAACACTATGAAGCCCCTTGCTTTATGAAGAATTCTTGAATAATTCCTTGGACCCACATTTGATTACTTAATGGTTCTTGTCCCCTTAAAGGTGATGATGTTGTCATTAATGACTTGATGAAGACTTGAAACCCTTGATGAAGATCTTTGTTATAGTTGATTTTACCACACCTGGTTGATCATATATTTATGGCCTTCCATGTCCCTCTGCAGACTCCTGGGACCCCCTTTGCCCATATTATACTTTGATGTTCCAAGATTATCCCCAAAAAACACATGTTTATGCCTATACATGAATACTAAATCTTTACTCATGTGTATACGCTTCTTTTGAGCCAAAACCCACGTACATCGAGAAATGTGCATAAAGCCAAAAGTTTTGGAGATTTCCTCATAGAGTTCTGAATATATTGACTCTTGGCCTTCCATATGCCTTGAGAATTCTTGGACTTGACCCTCCATTGTCTATTTGGAGTGCTATATATTGAGCCTCTTGGATACATTGAAGGAGGAGAAAATTGAGAGCAAGGAAACTATAGTCCATTGTTGCCTCACTTGTTAAGCTTGAGTCTTGTTGCTAGAAATTCTCACCTCCTGCGAACAGGAGCTATTTCCCTAGATCTAAATGGTTCAGATCTATAACAAAACAAAAACACCAAACGTTAAAATTCCCCTAGATTTGGTTCATTACATGAATATAATGCCACAATATTCCTCTTAAAGGATTTCCTCGCTATCCTTGAAGCTTTCATCTTTGATACTGCAGAAGAACCTATAAAAGATGGGAAAAAACAAGAGAAAGAGGATAGCATACAATATAATCAACCAGATCTATGCTTGTGACCAAGGAATCAAACAATACATACAAATGATACAGTAAATATGGGAAAGAAAATAATTTTTTTATTAAGAATAATTGGAGAGACTACAACCTTCATGCCTTGGTGTTAAGATTTCCTTCCAATGGATCCTTTCCTCTAAATTCATCTTGCCTCCAATAGCTCAAGAATTATTTTGACAGAGTTTGGGTGTTCAACACAATTCTTCCTCCTCTATCCCATGGGGGATGAGCCAGTATTTAAAGGCATGGGAGGATAGGTATGGTTGAGTATCTCATGGGGGAGGTGGATATAAGATACAAAAATGAAGGATCTCAAGCTCTAGGTGGTCCTAAACCATAGGGATGAGGCTCCACAGAGGAAATATTCGAGAAGCCTCTCAAACCTTCCTTGTTTTCCTTTAAAACTCGAGCATCGTACTTTTGCTGAAGAGAAAAAGTGGTGTTGAGGGGGTAACGCCCTTTTGATGAAGGAAAAGAGCGGTGGAAACTCCCTTTTGCTAGGTAAAAGGAGCGTTGCTGACTTAGGTAATGCTTTTTATCAATGGGAAAGGAGCGTTACTGGCTCAAAACAAGGAAAAATGCAAGGGGTCAATTTATTCCTTTCATTTCTCTAGGGAAAACTCTAAGGGAATGGAGTAGACAAGGGAATACTTATCTCATAACATGATGGTGACTATATTTAGGTGTAACAGTATACATCCCTTTGTCCCTTTGGAGCACACATTGTTTCTCTTCCCAAGCTTGCTTTTGCTTTGTAAGCTTGCCATTGAGAGATGGAGTATTGAAGTGGTGGAGGCCCAGGTGGAGGACTCAGTTTCTCAGGTTCGAAGAAGTGCTGACATAGGTTGTTACTATTGTATATTTGTTTTTATTAATAGAAATATCCATTTCTCGTCCAATACATGTGCATAAATATGAATATTGTATCCATGGATGTATTTATTTTCTTATACATGATTGATTATATATGCTAGAGTAGGTCTAACACTTGAACATATAGCATGCTTGTCTTGTTTGTTGTGGTTTAGAGCGAATTGGGAATACAAGCGTGATTGGAAAATCTCAACGGAGATCTACATCAACCGTCTGGAATAAGCTACGATTCATATCCCTTAGTGTTAGATGTCTTTATTTCTCTTGCATATTGGAAAGGTTTGATTTCTGGTGTCATTCAGTATGTTGTGGTACACCCCAAGCCATAGGAAGTTTCTCTCCATAACAATAGTGATGCCCATGTAGCCCTTGTTGGGGTCATAGAACCCTTGGATATGGTCATTATGTATGAGAATGTTTAGCACCCACATAAATGGAGGCATGATGACCCTTAGACACTATATGATCATTGATGGTGCATTTGAAAATGCTTTGGGTCTTGGAATCCATAGATATGGTGGTTTGTAAGCCCACGATCATTGGAGCCTTTGATATGATAAAATATTTGGTCATGATTCCCTCATCACTTGGCGATGGAGTCCTATGTGATGGGCTTGAAGTCCATGGAAAGTATATTGTTTAAATATTATATGATATCTTTGAAAAATTCCTTGAAACCCTTGCATGTGGTGCCTTGGGTCTTGAACCACACACTTAATAGATTTTTTATGGTGATGTATGGTCCTCTTTGTGGTAATATGTCTATTGGGATGTAGAGCCCATGGAAGTGCCTTGATATGTTAAAGAAGACTTTGAAACTCTTGTAGTTGGTGGTATGGTCTTTGGCACACTCATATGTGGGGTCTTTGACATACTGAACGTATTGAATAATTTAAGGGTATTAGGCCAAGAATTTGAAAATAAACCCATCATAGGGAGACAATACTCATCCATCCATTCCCGTTGATATGTGGAGCATCTTATAATTCCTAACGGTTGAAGAGATATGAATTTTTGAATTTGGTGCACCCTACCTTTTTGGGTCAGCAGACCAAACAAAAGAGAATTTAATTATTTGTAATTTTGAATTGCAAGTCGGCCCAGTTTGAGGTACTAAATTTCCCCCACAACCTATATAAATAGAATATAAAACATTTCATTTGTTCACCATCAATTCTCTCAGTATTTTCACAACTCTTGGAGAAAAATGCGAAACTTTGTGGAGGAGAAATTTATGGGCATCTTCACTAAACTTGACATAACTTTCTCATACAGAATTAGAATTACAAAATTCTTGGCTCATTGGAAATCTTGTTATGAGGGATATCTAGTGATATGATATAACGCTTATTTTGGTTTTTCTACTATTTCTTCATCTTGTGATCTTTGAAAAGGTATGGTTAATGCTTTTGGGTTTCTCTTCTGATGACACCTGTCTCTCATTGATAGAGTTCATCTTTGATCTTGGTATGTGAGCATCTATATTGTTATATATATTTGGAGTCATTATGGAGGCTACGATGATGATGTTGCATACCTTTATTCTATGACATTGTACATTTTATGATGATAATTCATGTTATAATGATGTACACTCTATGATGTTGATGCACTCCTATACAATATGGTGTACATGCATACCATAGTGTGATGATCCTCTCCTATGCGCTATGATGTATACTTGATGATGATGCATAAATGGTGCACACTGAGATTATGATGATGTATATTTGATGATGGGGATGCATACCCTATAACAATGATGCATACCTATGATGATTATGCATGATGATGCATGCCTTGATTGTGTATGACAATGATGTTTGGAAGTGATCAGAAAGCAGATATTTTCAGCAGTATATTTACTGATTGGTTTGACTCGGGTAGACTGAGTTAAGTGTGTAGACTCAGATTTATTGAGTTGGATGGTATGAGCATCATATTGATTTGTTCATCATGATTGGACAAGTTATTGGTTTAGGTATGGTGCAGTGATCATTGATAGTGGTTTATTAGTGTGATATAATTTTGGTGCAGTGATTAGTAATAGTGATTGTGCATTATAGTACAGTTGTTGATTAGAAGGTCTGGAGGATCAGTGTGGTTGTGGTTCAGTAGTTCATTTTATACCTTCTTATCTGGGTGGCAGGATGGAGCAAGGAAAGGGGGTTGTAGCTAGAGAACTAGGGAGTTGTAGTTTCCTTCAGGTTGTATCCTGTAAATCAGGGGGTTGTAGTCTCATTCCTGTTGTAACCAAAGAAATAGGGAGTTACAACATCTTGCAGGTTGTAGCCTGCAAATCAGGGGGTTGTATCCTCCTTCCAGTTGTAGCTGGAAAATTGAAGTCTTTGTAATAAGGCGATTATTTCCTCCTTCTATTTATTTCTGAAAAACTATTTTAAAAAGGATTCCATAGTTTTTCCTCCAAGACTTGGGTTTCCACGTAAAATATGGCGTTATGTGTTTCATGATATGCTTCTTATGTGATGATGATACAATGATGATAATAATGTTGATGATGATATAATGATAATGTGATAATGCATATTATTTAATAATTTGTTGGTTATTAAAAGTGAAAAAGTAATAGAAGCAGCGCACACTGACTCACCCCCCTCTATGTGTACCTAGTGTGTCCAAAATTTGGTATTAGAGCGACTCCTTAACATAAATCCTTATCAGCTTGAAGGATATACTTTAAACACTATGGGGTTCTCAGTGAATGGAGTACCATTGACCTTTGAGTCAAATTATTACTTGATCTAGAAAATGAGAATGAAGGCTTATCTTGAGGAAATTGGTGTATGGAATTCAATTGTTACTCGATATACACCTCCAAATAAAGTGAAAACAATAGCTCAGAAGGAAGCAAATAAAAATAATTCTATGGATATTGAATCCATACTTGAATGCCTAATAGATATCCAAAAGAAGAAGATAGGTAAGTGCATCTCATCTAAGGATCTATGGCTCATATTAGAACAACACTACACCAATAAAGAAGAATAAGCAGATGTTATCGAATTAATGCTTGAATATCTAACAGATCTCCAAAAGGAGAAAATATAAAAGTGTAACTCAATTGAATAATTGTCGTTCAAAATAAATCATCTAAACTTACATGAAGAACAAGAAGCAAAAGACAACCCCATCCAAAGGTCAGTACAATATCCATGTAGGTATGAAGGTAAGTCCCCTAAACACTCAGTTGGTAATTCTTTTAAAGATATGTGCTTATCAAGTATAGAAAATAAGAGCTATTCTGAATTCATTGAATGCAATACTTTAGATTATGATGAAAATCCTTGCTCTCTGATAAGTGATAGAAATTTAGTAGATATTATGATAGACAATGAAATTACTAATGTTTCACAAGAAGTGGAAAATCTTTGTGAACATAACCAGGCATTGCAAGAGAAATTGGACAAAGACAAGAAGGGTAATCAAGAAGTATCTGAGAAGGCCACACATACCATAATTAATATGAAACTCCAAGTCGAAGAAGCTACCATAATCAAAGAATCCATATCAAAAAAATTTGAAAGATAAGCTTGAGAAGTCAGCCACATAAATTGAAAATAAATCAAAAGAAATTGTCAAGCTCAGAAGACTGCTAGAAGATAGGGAAAAAGAATTAAACTGCAAGCTACAAGACAAAGACAGTGATATAAGTGCCTACAAGACTAAATAAATATTGGAAGAGAAGTTAAGAAGAAAAAAGGAACTTGAAATCAAATCCTTGAAGGAAAAGTAATGGAAGGTATGCTTGACAAAATTTGAATTTGAAAAGAACCTCTCAGAACTCAAAAAGCAGAATCATGTACTAAAAGTTCAACTGCAACAATCCCATGAGGATGATCAAAATTCAAAAGGACAGATGGAATACAATATCCTTGATCTGAACAAACATGTAGAAGAATTCAAGAAAATAAAAGAAGATCTAACAAGAGAACTCTAAGAAAAGATAGAAATATGTCAAAAGAAAGAATTGAAGATCCCCTCTTTGAAGGAAGACCTAGACAAAACAAATACTTAGTTAAATACAAACTCAAAGATCGAGAATAACAGTGAAGAAAGTAAAAATTCTGTGGAAGAGGAAGAAAAGACTAACAGTTATACACGTATTCTCAAAAGATTCCATGATCAACAAGAATCGGGAGAAGTTACAACTCAGAGATATCCTATGATGTTCAGTGGCTATTGTTACAAGTGCAATAACTATGGTCACAAATCCATCCATTGTAGAGATCATAAGAATATCATGCCAAGAAGAAGTCAACATGGATTTTGCGTTTAGTGTTATAATTGCTATCGTTATGATCATTTCACCAAACATTGCAGGATGTAGGGACCAGCTAAAGTTTGGAGAATAAATCAAGTTTAATCGAATGATATGAACAACCATTAGCCTACTTAAGTATGGAGAAAGAAATTAGTAGATTGAACCATTGATCAAAACAGAAATGATAAAAATCTTGGGAAAAATCAAATATTGTTTTGAAGACTATCGACCCGTGATATGAAGAATGTGTAAAAGGATATATGCACCTAATTATCCTATTGGAGTATCATATAGTAGTTGGTTCCAACAGTATTCATGTGACAGAATACAAGTCTATCAAAGTAGAATTAGTGATAAGAGAAGTAGTATTTCCAAAATAATTTCTTGCTTCCATTAATGCAAACAAGAATAAAATTTGGAAAGGAAGAGAAGTTAATGACAAGGGGAGCATGCCCTGAGGAGGAGGAGTATGATCAAAGGATGTTCCCTTTTCCATTAACTCCAAAGGGGGAGAGAAGTTGTGAATAAGGGGAGCATGTTCTAAATAAGTGTTATGGTGTTGTCATCAATGAAAAAGGGGAAGACTTTTGATTAAGTTGTCGTTGACACCAACATGTCTTGGAGATCCTTGAGGAGCCCCTTAGGGTTAAGTAAGTGTCAGTGTATAAAGGATACCTTTTGACCTTTTCCAAGCCCAAGTTTGAATTCCTTGGAGCCTTTGGGACATTACCAAAATCCCTGTACGCCCGGTAGAGTGTTTAAGTACCCCTAAGTTGTCTTATGGTTCCCCAGTCATTTCTTAAGGTTTCCTAGTACCAAAACCATGTCCTATTACCCTAGAATGTGTTCTTGGTTGGTTGAAGAAGTTACAAGAGTCCAAATGACCCTTTAAGTGGTAATTTGCATGTTATAGAGGTCATGGTACCCCAAGAAAAGGTATAGCAACCCCATAGGTGATATCATGATGGATCTTGACCCTTGGAGGTATCCTGGTATGGTTGAGGTCATTGAAGAAGCTTATGAAGCCCCTTTCTTGATGAATAAGCCCTAAATAAGCCCTTGGACCCACATTTGATGGTGTAATGGTCCTTTTCCCCTTAAAGGTGATGATGTGGTCATTAATGACTTGATGAAGACTTGGAACCCTTGATGAAGATCTTGATGCCCATGTAGCCCTTGTTGGGGTCATGTGTTAATGTAATTGTAACTTCAGAATGTATTCACTTGCGTTTCTTATCTATTGTAACCCGATGCTTATTCTGGGATGTTCTTATGTCATGTCATGCCCTGATGTTCCGATCGGGATAATCAATAGTGTAAACAAGTCATGTCAAGTCATTATGGGTAACCCTCCTATTGTCTAAGGGTTCCAGGGCACTAGGGTTATTAGACTCTCCTAGAGAGGTCGGCCCTAGTAGGGTTTTAGTCATGTTGGGATTAGTATAAATAGAGAGCTAGACTCTCTATTTAGCACACAACTCATACACACTCAAGTGTAGCGCATAGTTGAGGAAGAGAAAGACACTGGGGCAAGAGGAAAGAGCTTGTTGCTATTGGGAGATTGTCTCATTAGAGGAAATTTCAACTCAAAATGGGCCTCTTAAAATGAACTAATAAAATAATAGTTAAAATAATAAAATAATATTTATTAATTTTGGAGGAAGAAAATAAAAAAACTACTTTTTTGTTTGTATTTTTGACATATCTCCATGTGTTTTTACTCAAATTTCGATCGGGAGAGCTCGTTGGATGCGGAATTAAATTCCGCATCCAACGAGTACCCACTCGGCATACTTTTGACAGACCCTGCTACCCCAAAAACAAGAAATATCTGAAAAAACAGAATGATGATGTCATCATTCCATTTTTTCAGGTATTTCTTGTTTTTGGGGTAGCGGGGTCCGTCAAAAGTATGCCGAGTGGGTACTCGTTGGATGCGGAATTTAATTTCACATCCAACGAGCTCTCTCGATCGAAATTTGAGTAAAAACGCAGGGAGATATGTAAAAAATACAAACAAAAAAAGTAGTTTTTTTTATGATAGCTATCCCCAAATTTATATTAAAAAAGTGTTTAAGACCTATACGGTATTTCAAATTTAAATCAATTTCATTGGCTAACACATGATGACATGGAATTTGAATAAAAGTTAAAAGGCCCATTTTGAGTTGAAATTTCCTCTAATGTACTGTTTTTGGTTTTCACTTTGGTGTTGATTCTATCTCTAAGGAAGTTGCAGGGTTTTCTCCATTTATGGTTTCCCCAAGGAAAAACAATGTGTTCATTGTCTCTTGTGTTTGATTGTTTTTCTTTTTGTTCTCTCAGTTAAAGATCCTAATGATATGCTAGCTTAATGTTGTAAAAACTAACATGGTATCAGAGCTAACCTGAGAAGAAGACACTGTGCAGCTGTGAGAACTAGGGATTCCTATTTTGTGTATCTCTCTCCATAGATTTTCAGAAAAATTAAGGTGGAATAACTCTCCTCCCTAGGGTGCATCTTTCTGTCGAAGTAGAATCCAATTCTGAGGTTTTCCAGTTTTGGACCCGACACTGTTGCTGAATATTAGGGATTTTCACAGAAGAGGAATTTTTCAGTGAGCCCAAGCCTGGATTGATCTCCTCCCCAAAATCAAAGTTAGGGATCAATTTCAAAGCATTTCATTGGACAAAACTCTAATCTGCTCCTGAACCGGTACTGCATGATTTCAGCTTCAAATCCAGATCCAACATCTTGACCTGGTAAGATATAAATATTTTGTATTTCCATTTGAGGTTCTCAGTTAAGATGTCTCATCATACCAAGCTTGATGAAAATATTGAGGGAGTTGATAATTTCTGAGCCTGGAAGTATAGGATCTCCCTGGTCCTGGAAGAAAATGAGGTAGACTCCTATATCCAGGAGGAGATTCCAGTTCCAGAGGGAGATGAGGCCAAGGCCTTACATAAGAAGAAGTTGGTTATGGCAAAGAGGATCATTGCTGATTCTATCAAGGATCACCTCATTCCACTGGTGTCCTCCCTCAAGACACCCAAATTCATGTTTGATGCCCTAACCAAATTGTTTGAAGGGAATAACATCAATTGGAAGATGACTCTAAGGAACCAGTTGAAGAATGTCAAGATCTAGAATGAGGATACCATCTAGTCATACTTCACAAGGGTCTCCCAGATCAAAGAACAACTAGAAGTTGTAGATGAAGAAGTAGAGAATGCAGAAATTGTGATGACAACATTGAATGGCCTCCCTAGGTCATGGGATTCTTTCATCCAAGGAATCTGTGCTAGAAAGAAGTTGGTCAACTTCAGCAGACTGTGGGAAGAATGTTCTCAAGAAGAAGCTCGGATAGCTGCTCGAGAAGAGAAGATTGGAAGTGAAGATCAAGCTCTCACAGTACACTCCAAGAAAGGAAGAAGGGAAAATCATCATCACCAAGGTAAGCATTCTCATCATAAAAATAACTTTATGAGAAGGGATCCATCCAAACTCATATGTTATACATGCGATGAAATAGGACACTTTGCTAAAAATTGTCCCAAGAAGAAGAAGAACTCCAAAAGAAGACATCATGCTCACACTGCTGAGGATGATGATCCTCCTAGGAAGAGAGTAAAACAAGAAAGTGAAGACTCTTCAAGTGAAGATGAATATGTTCTGATCTCCAGTCTCATGGGAATTGTCACTCATGGAAGCAAAGATTGGCTTATTAATAGTGGGGCTTCCAAACACATGACAGGTTTCAAAGAATCCTTTGAGAAACTATCTGAACATAATTCACCTCATAAGGTGAAACTTGGGGATGACTACCAATACCCTATAAAAGGTAGTGGTGAATCCTCCTACAAGCTAGACTCTAGAAATACTATGAAAATGAAGGATTTTATATTTGTACTAGGATTAAAGAAGAATATTCTATCCATATCGGCATGGGATGCAAAAGGCATAAGGGTTGCATTCATAGATGGTCAAGTCATCATGTGGCCAAGAGGAAAGACTATTAACGATGAAATAGTGATTGGAGAATAATAAGGAGGTTTATACAAGATAAAGGGCCATCCAGAACAAGCTATGGTCCATGACACAGTAGATCCAAATGAACTATGGCATAGAAGGTTTTCACATGTGCATTACAGAGCACTACCACTTACAAGCAAAGCTGTTGAAGGTCTTCCAGAAATTCAAGCAAAACATGAAGGGGTCTACAAAGGATGTGCAAAGGGGAAGAATACAAAGAAGACATTTCCAAGTAGCGAAAGCAAGGCAAAAGGAATCTTGGAAATCATCCACTCTGATGTATGTGGACAAATTTCATCAAGATCACTAAGCGGGTATGTATATTATGTTTCTTTCATTGAGGAATTTTCTAGGAAGACATGGATTTACTTCATGAAGAACAAATATGAAGTTTTTAGAAAATTCAAGGAATTCAAAGCCTTGATCAAAAACCACATAGAAAATAAGATCAAGACCTTTCAATCAGAAAACGGTAGAGAATCACATCAAATGAATTCAAAGACTTATGCAAAGAATCAAGGATTAAGAGGGAGTTTTCCACTCCTTACAATCCACAATAGAATGGGGTTGCAGAAAGGAAGAATAGAACCATCATGGAAGCTGCAAGAGCAATGCTTCATGATCAGGATCTTCCTATGCACCTATGGGTAGAAGCAGCCAAAACAGTGGTGTATGTATAGAACCGTACTCCACACAGAGTACTTGAGAACAAGACTCCTGAAGAAGTATTCTCCAGTAAGAAACCAAAAGTCAGCCATCTCAGAATATTCGGTTGTCCAGTATACATACACATTCCAAAAGAGAAGAGAACAAAACTAGATCCTTTAGGAAAGAAGGGAATATTTGTGGGATACTCTGAAAGCTCAAAGGCTTACAGAATATACTTCCCAGGATACAAGAAGATCGGCATTGATAGGGATGTAACATTTGATGAAGACATAGCTGACAAAAAATCCAGAAAGAGACCTGCTGAAGAACCTGAAGAATCCAAAGCTCCCAGAATTCATGATACAACCATGAATTAAGAAATTCAAGAAGAAGATCAAGAATTTGAAGAACCACAAAGACTTGTAGATCCAACTCAGGAAAATAATCCTCATAAGAGGAAGCCTACTTGGGTACGTGAAATTATCCAAGGTGCGGAAAGATATGGGGCTCTAGAAGAGAATCACAGAGAAAGAAAGAGAACTAGATCTTGCTCCAGATATGTAGCCTTACTATGTGACTTTATCAAAGAAGAACCTTCCAGTTATGAAGAAGTGGCAGAATGGAAAGAATGGAAGGATGCGATGATCAAAGAATATCAATCAATCATGAAGAACGATGTTTGGGATGTTGTCCCAAGACCAGAAGGGAAGTCAGTTGTAACTTCCAAATGGATCTACAAGATCAAGCATGCTGCAGATGGTAGCATAGAGAAATATAAGGCAAGATTTGGGACTTGTGGCTTCTCACAAAAGGAAGGAATAGATTATGAAGAAACCTTTTCTCCTATAGCCAGATACACTTCCATCAGATCAGTACTTACTTTGGCTGCAGTAATGAAATGGATGTCAAGACTGCTTTCTTGAATGGTGTAGTAGAAGAAGAAGTGTATGTAGAACAACCACTTGGGTTTGAGACACATGACGGGGAGTCTCATGTGTGCAGACTAAAGAAATCCTTGTACGGTTTGAAACAGGCACCCAGGACATGGTACGACAAAATTGACAGCTTTCTATCCAGCTTGGGCTTTACCAAGAGTAAAGCAGATCCCAACCTTTACTACAAGTTTGAATATGGCAACCCCGTGATGCTTCTATTGTATGTAGATGATCTATTTGTGATAGGTATGGATGGGTTGATTGCTGATACGAAGAGAAAGCTTGCTTCCGAGTTCGAAATGAAGGACTTGGGTATGATGCACTATTTTCTAGGTATGGAGGTGTGGCAGAGTGAGGATGGAATCTTCCTTGGACAAGGAAAGAAGCAGTAGGATGATGGACTGCAAGGCTATGGCCACACCTATTGCATAGAACCTGAAGCTATTGAGAAATGCTTCATCCGAGTCGGTTGATTCTACAATGTATTGTCAGATGATTGGGTCCTTGATGTACCTAACGAACACGAGACCAGACATTTGCTTTGCTGTGAACACCCTGAGCCAATTCTTGACAGATCCGAGAAATGTTCACTTGATTGTTGTAAATCATATTCTAAGGTACCTGAGGGGTACAATTGATTATGGGCTCAAGTATGAGGTGAATCAGAAGATTAACCTGGAGGGTTATGTTGATTCAGATTGGGCAGGAAGTGCCATTGATAGGAAGAGTACTTCAGGGTGTTGCTTCAGTATGGGATCAGGTGTGATCTCTTGGTTTAGCAGGAAGCAATCCTGTGTGGCACTGAGTACAGCTGAAGCAGAGTATGTCACAGCTTGTTCAGCTACTTGTGAGGCAGTATGGCTATGGAAGCTACTGTCCGATTTATTTGATCTCCAAATGGATGCTACTTGTATACATTGTGACAACCAGAGCTGCATGAAGTTGTTAGAGAATCTAGTGTTCCATGACAAGTTGAAGCATATCGAGATCAAGTATCACTATATCAGGGATATGGTGTAGAGGGGAGTAGTGAAGCTCCAGTATGTTGCGACGAAGGAACAGATAGCTGATGTATTGACAAAGCCATTGGCAAGGGTGGAGCTCGAGTACTTCAGGGAGAAGCTTGGTGTTCTTCAGATTGAGGTTTCCTCCAAGGGAAAGTGATGAGTCCCATAGCCATTCTGACGAGCAGGTCAGATGTAAGGGTTGAGCCATTCTATCATGGTGAGAGGATTGGTTCCTTCCATGTCAGATATGAGTGCTGAATGCCATTCTGGGAATGGAGGTACCTGGTTAGTTACCAGGAACACTGAGTCTAGGACTGAGAGAGCCATTCTGACCAGTAGGTCAAATATAAGGGCTGAACCATTTTGTCATGGTTAAAGGATTAGGTTCCTCCCATGTCAGATGTGAGTGTTGGCCATTCTGTCGAGTAGGACAGATGTAAGGGAAACTGCCATTCTCTTGGTCAGTTACCAGGTAGCTCAGTCTAGGACTGGGGGCCATTCTGATGAGGGTGTAGGATTTGGTTCCAACCAGGTCAGATGTGAGTGCACACCTTTTCGAACATGCAGATGGATTGGTTCCTTATATGTGTCGAATGTAAGTGCAGAGCCTTTCTTCGATCATTTGTTGATCAGATATAAGTACCAAGCCTTTCTTCGATCATGTGTTGATCAGATATAAGTGTTGTGCCTTTCTTAGATCATTGGTTGATCAAATATAAGTTCAGGAGCCTTTTGGCATGGAGGATTGGTTCCTCGCATGGCCAAGTGTAAGTGCTAGGCCTTTCTTTGATCATTGGTTGATCAGATGTAAGTGCTGGGCCTTTTTGATAGGGTTGTGGGATTTGTTACCATATGGTCATATGTGAGTGTTGGGCATGCCTTTCTGATATGATTATAGGTTAGTTCCTACATGATCAGATTTAAGTGTTGGGTGAAGACCTACATGGTGGCTAGGCCTACATCCAGCATGAAAAAGGGTTGGCTCTGTAGAACTTCCTGTGACGAGAAGAATCATGAGATAGTACCTGTGAAGATTCAGTATTGATGATCCAGTAGAGATGATCCAAATCGAGTGATGATCCAGATTCAGAGATGATGCTCCAGAGATGATCCAGATCTAGGAATGATGCTACAAATATGATCCAATGATGATGATCCAGATCGAGTGATGATCCAAATCCAGAGACAAAGATTACTTGAAGACAAAGAAGACTTGAAGAGAAAAAAGACTTGATGATGATGATGACAAGAATACCCAGAGAAGAAGACCAGTGATGAAAATTGTGTTAAGAGATTACCTTCCTAGTTAAGAGGGAGTGTTAATGTAATTGTAACTTTGGAATGTATTCACTTGTATTTCTTATCTATTGTAACTCAATGTTTATTCCGAGATGTTCTTATTCCATGTCATGCCCCGATGTTCCGATCGGTAGAATCAATAATGTAAACAAGTCATGTCAAGTCAATATGGGACCTGGGTAACCCTCCTATTGTCTAAGGGTTAAAGTCCCAGCAGTTCTGGGGCACTAGGGTTATTAGACTCTCCTAGAGAGGTCGACCCTAGTAGGGTTTTAGTCATGTTAGGATTAGTATAAATAGAGAGATGGACTCTCTATTTAGCACACAACTCATACACACTCAAGTGTAGCGCATAGTTGAGGAAGAGAAAGACACTGGGGCTAGAGGAAAGAGCTTGCTGCTGTTG
>LPNX011007460.1:38192-57230 GCA_001517045.1 Pseudotsuga menziesii
TGGTAGCTTAATGTTGTAAAAACTAACATCATGGAACCCTTGTAGATGGTCATTATGCATGAGAAGGTTTGACACCCACATAAATGGAGACATGATGACCCTTGGACACTATATGATCATTGATGTGCATTTGGAAATGATTTGGGTCTTGGAATCCATACATATGGTGGTTTGTAAGCCCATGATTATTGGATCCTTTGATATGATGGAATATTTGGTCATGATTCCCTCATCACTTGGTGACAAATTCCTATGTGATGGGCTTGAAGTCCATGGAAAATATCTTGTTTAAATATTATATGATATCTTTGAAAACATCCTTGAAACCCTTGCATGTGATGCCTTGGGTCTTGAACCCACACACTTAGTAGCTTGTTGATGGTGATGTATGGTCCTCTTTGTGGTTATATGGCTATTGGGATGTATATGGATTTAGATCCCATGGAAGTGCCTTGATATGTTGAAGAAGACTCTCAAACTCTTGTATTTGGTGGTATGGTCTTTGGCACCCTCGTGTGTGGGTTCTTTGACATCCTAAACATATTGATTAATTTAAGGGTATTAAACCAAGAATTTGCAAATAAATCCATCATAGGGATATAATACTTGTCAATCCATTTCAGTTTATATGTGGAGCATCTTCTAACTCCTTCCGGTTGAAGAGATATGAATTTTTGAAGTTGGTGCACCCCACCTTTTTGGGTCAGCTATCAAAACAAAAGAGAATTTAATTATTTGTAATTTTGAATTGCATGTCGGCCCAGTTTGAGGTACTAAATTTCCTCCAAAACATATATAAATAGAATATCAAACATTTCATTTGTTCATCGTCAATTTTCTCAGTATTTTTGCAACTCTTGGAGAAAAGTGCAAAACTTTGTTGAGGATAAAATGGTGGGCATCTTCACTAAAATTGGCATAACTTTCTTATATGGAATCAGAATTACAAAATTATTGACTCGTTGGAAATATCGTTACAAGGGATATGTGGTGACATTAGCTAGAGCTTATTTTTGTTTTTCTATAGCTTCTTCATCTTGTGATCTTTGAAAAGGTATGCTTCAAGCTTTTGAGTTTCTCTTCTGACGACACGTGTCTCTCATGGATAGAGTTCATATTTGATCTTAGTATGTGGGACTCTATATTGGTATATATATTTGGAGTCATTATGGAGGGTATGATGATGATGTTGCATACATTTATGCTATGATATTATACACTTTATGATAATAATGCATGTGATAATGATGTACACTCTGTGATGTTAATGCTCTCCTATGCACTATGATTTATACTTGATGATGATGCATGCATTGAATGTGTATGATACTGATGTTTGGAAGTGATCATAAAGCAGATATTATCAACAATAGGTTTAGTGATTGGTTTGACCCAGGTAGATTGAGTTTAGTGTGCATACTTAGGTTGACTGAGTTGGATGGTATGAGAAGCATATTGATTGGTTCAGCTTGATTGGATTGGTTATTGGTTCAGGTATGGTGCATTGATTAGTTGTGGCACAGTGATCCTTGACAATGGTTGATTAGTGTGATACTTTTGTGGTGTAGTGATTAGTGATATTGATTGTGTAGTATAGTACATGTGTTGATTTGCAGGTCCGCAAGATAAGTGTGTTTGTGGTTCAGTAGTTCTGTTTCTACCTTCTTATATGGGTGGCAGGACAAGGAAAGGAAAGGGGGTTGTAGCCTCCTTTTAGTTGTAGCCAGAGAACTATGGAGTTGTAGCTTCCTTCAGGTTGTAGCCTGTAAATCAAGGGCTTGTATCCTCCTTCCGGTTATAGCTTCTTTCAGATTGCAGCATGTAAATCAGGGGGTTGTAGCCTCCTTCCAGTTGTAGCTAAAAAATTGAAGTCTTTGTAATAACGGGTTTTTTTGTCCTTCCATTTAGTTCTGGAAAACTATTTTAAAAAGGCTTTTGTGGCTTTTCCCCCAGGACTTGGTTTTCCACATAAAATATGGTGTTCTCTGTTTCATGATATGCTTATTATGTGATGTTAATATAATGATGATAATAATGTCGATGATGATACAATGATAATGTGATAATGCATATTATTGAATAAGTTGTTGATTGTTAAAAGTGAAAAATTAATAGAAGTTGTGCACACTGATTCATCCCCCCTCTTCGTGTACCTGGTGTGTCCAACATTATAACCTATCCCTTTAACTTTATATATTTATATGTCACAACATAGGAGAATCCTATTATGAAGTGGAAAAAACTCCTAACTAATTTCTAACTAACTTCCACCTTTTGCGTGGTTTGGTCCACTCGCCAAGCTATCAAAATATCCATCCTTGCGATGCTACCTTCAAGATATATCTAAACCTTATCAATATTATCCCTAATACTAAACATAATGATTTTATTCACATTAGTATGCACAGTAACTAAAGTTTCTCGGGATGAAGAACAATGTTCCAAAATTTCTTGTGAGTAGAGTTCCAACCATTATTCAACTTGATAAAGAATTACATCCCCCCTCTTCGACAGGACTCAATATCTAGGATCTTATCCTTCACATTATTGATGGTTTTTGTGCTCATGACCTTTAAGAATATCATGTTTCCAACTTGCCGATTGGCATCCCCTTTGCTTCTTTGGATACTCCTTCCTAGAGTAACCCTCGTTTCTCATTAGGTTCTCTCTACACTATCACTTTTCCTTTTGGTGGCTCCATGGATCCTTGCAACATAGATAGCTTGGATCTAGTTCTATGGTGACTTTGTTTTCTCTATCATTGTCCTATTTTCACTACCTAGTATATCTAATTTTCCCCTCAGTTTCGCATCTTTATGGATTATGCCAACAATCACAACATATTCCCCAAAACAACAAAAAGAAGTGAGGTTCTCTAGTTTACCTTATGATAACTTCTTAATGGTTGATCCTGAATTACTTCAACTCAAATCCTCATTATTACCTTGTGCCACCTAATATTACTTCAAGGATTTGATTTTGATTTTTTGTCCTTTAAAAAATTTGGCCACCAATTTCCTTCATGATGGCCACACATGCTCTCTAATGCACATCACTTCACTTATTCTTTTGTGCCACTTACACTACCTCTATTAGCTTTTGAAGTGTATCCTTGGTTTTCACAACATGCTCCTTTTCTTATGTTTCTTGTTGTGCATTTCCTTCCACTATCTCCACAATGAGTGGTGCTCGCAACTGCTACTATATTTCATCAATTGCCTTCTTTATCCCTTCCTATGCTACAACAAGGTCTTGGGTAACTTTGTATGCTTCCTCCTGTAGTTCCTCCAAATTTTTCACAAAAATATATTTTTACACCCTTATATGACTAATCTATTTATGTTATTTCTTATTTTCAACCAATGTCGCTACTCTCTTTGTCACTAGAAGAGAGTTCATTGCATCTTTCATATTTTGTGCCTTCTCTTGCGTAGCATGTATATTTATCTCTATTGTCTACGACCCAGTGTCTTTCAACAATTTAGTAAATATTTGTGTAGTTTCTTCACCAATCTTCAGGAACTTCTACTGCAAAGTCTTGATGTTTTCTACTATGACATTTGTAGTATATGTCTACTCCCTTTCCTGTCTTTCCTTGGGTGGTTTGCTTGGTGTTTCTCTCACTTCCAAGTCTAAAATATTTTCCTTAAATACTTTAATTGCTTCTCATATCTTCAAAAAAAAATCTTCAAATAGGATATCCACTTCCATTTGATTTTCTATAATTGTGTTATAGCCTCTCTAGGGCGTGCTACAACTTCTCATTTTCCTAGAACGCCTCCTCTTTTCTTTGTTTTGTTGTTTGTTTCTCCTTTTTCTATATCTTGTTGCTCCTTGAGAAACTTGTCATGATACTACTACAATGTCATATTTTCAAACATCTTCCTTGGTTATGCCATCTCTGCACATTTTCATTGAGTGGAGGATGTGAGTAATCCCCCTCTACTAGTTCAACCTCTTGCATGGGCTCTTCTTCAAATGGTACACTTCTCTCAATGAAATTTTTCTAAGATGAGGGATCAAAGAGCTTTTATCAGTTTTCATATTCAACATATCGAAGCATTATGGACTCCTTCCTTTGATTTTGCAATGCTTTTCTCTTCTTGGGAGGAATTCTATCCCAATCCTTTGAGCCAAAAACCATGAAATGAGAAACAATGGGCTTGTGACCTATCCAAGACTCAAATGGATTTTTCTCTTCCAATGCTTTGTGTGGAAATTTGTTCTAAACATTTGTAACACAATTTATGGATTCAACCCATATCTTAGGAGACAAATACTTAGCCTCCAACATGCATGTAGAAATCTCCTTTAATGCTCTATTCTTGCACTCTCCCACACCATTTTGATGTGGTGTGTAAGGAACTAAATGTTGCATTTGAATTCCATTCTCCTCACATAGCTGATGTAGCTTCTTATTGACATATTCCTTTTCATTATCAGGCCGTAAGTCCTTGATCTTCTTCCCACTCAAGTTCTCAACCAAATATTTGAAAACTTTGAAAATATTAAACACTTCAGATTTTTGCTTGAGAAAATACACCCAACAATACCTTGAGAAATCATCTATGAATGTCAATACATACCTTGAGTTTCCATAAGATATTTTGCGACCAGTTCCTATTAGATCTGAATGTATCAATTCAAGCACTTGGATATCCCTTATTTCCATCTTCTTGTAGGATTGCTCTGATGCCATATAGAGATAGCAATTCTAATATTAAGAGGAATCACAGGAAATAGATCTTGCTACTAAGATAATTCTCACAAGCATGCATAGAAAAAATAGAGAGAAGAATAGAGAATGAATCACATGATTGAAGAGATGAATATTGGAGTGTATCCTTCCATTGAATAATGATGAATAATATTGTACATAAATAGTACATCCCTCATAGGTAAAACTGAGTTGTATTGGAGACAACTCATCAAGCTCAAAAGATAGACTTAATAAATATGATAAACCCACATAGGCGGCTAAATCACTTCCCAAATTAGTCAAGGACCTCACGAATTAGATAAATCATGAGTGATTTTCCAAGTATGATGGAAAACATGTTAATCTTGGAATATGAAGAGAAAATCATGGAGGATGGGTTGGAAACAAAAGATAACAGTTTCCTAGTTTACTACCTTTAACTTATCCACTAAAAAGATGGAATAAAGCAGTAAAACATAGAATCAATAGGAAAGCACAGTTACTAATTACAGAAGCCAATAAAGTAAACAAGATCAACCCAAAAATCATGATTAAAGTGCTCCGATGGTATATATGTAAAGTGTTGACCATGTGGTGCAAGTGGATGCCAACTATCTAGGCTAGTGGGTAAGAAATTAATAAAAAATAATTAAATATTTTATCCTAAGTTATGAAGTGGGTTTATTATATTCCCACACCCCCTTTAAGTATGAATTTATTATGTTTATGTTTGAAATATAGGTGTGTATACGTTCCATAACAATTATATCGTTACCCTTTACAATTATTCATGTTCAAAAAAGTGAGGAAAGAGGAAAAACCACATGGGAAAAATCCTCCCTCAAGAAAGGACAAGGCACAAAATTTGAACAATATGTCTTCAACACATATTTATCTTCACTTGAATGAGCTAGATGAACTGCTTCTGGTGAAATACTTAATGAAGAAGCTTGTAGACTCGATGAACATGTACTAGAGTGTAGAATCTGTAAGAAGGAAGTGGAGAGACTATTGGTATCTCATCATATGATGAAGTAGGAGAATTATCTGAATGATGATTTCTTATTTAAAACTATGACATGCAAAAAAAAATGAAATGAAAAAGATATATGTGAATACTCCCTCCCAAAGAGTACAAAAATACAATGTATTACATAATCAGTTCCTTCTATAGCTGCAAAATTGTGATGCAAATCACATATATTTCTTCCAATATGATGTTGCACCTTCCCAGATCTAATATGAGGATGAAAATAATATTATATATCAGAAACATTATCATATGGAACATCAAATACAAATGCTTCAGTGACTCCATGAGGATATAGGGATAGACTAGGAAAACTATGGGCAACTGGGGAAAACTGATAAGCATAAAAATATGAATGATGAATGGACTTGAGATATGAACCATAAGTGTTTAGAATAGAGCAAAACATGTGTAATATCAGTAAAATATTACTAAGGTCATGGATAACCAACCATTGAAATATAAGTAAGACTTCAAACCGTGCAATATAAGTAACAATGCGTAAGAAACCAATGAGGAATCAACTAGTGAACTTGGGATTTGTATAGTCTTAGGAGTATTCATAGGTATGGTATATGGTATGGATGGTGATATGGATTGTGTCATGAAATGTATATAGTCATGCAAACATTCTTATAAATCATAATAATAATCATGTGAAGAAGAGTTTCTTATAGACAAGTCACGATCTAGTGAAAAATCACAATTATTGAGAGCTGAATCTAGGATACTTATAGGTGGATTATCAAAGAAGGGATATGATATTTGTTATTCTTATATATCAGAAAATTGAATCTGTATCATAGACATGAGTAAATTATTTTACTCAGGTACTCAATGGAAAGTTTATATCACCTTGGAACTCAGCACTATGAAAATGTTCTGAGGAATCAACAGGCTTCTCTAGCTCATCTGGAACTTCGATGTTGTGCTTATCAAGAAGCTAAGAATGACTTTCCCAAATATATACCCACTAAAAAATTTCAATCCAGGGCTCAATAGATGTGCTTTATGGAGGCGCAAATTTCTATTCAATCATATATTCAAAAGTCCAACTTTGACAAAACCCTAATTTCTTGCTGGAGAGGGGAGAGAATTTCACCTTATGAAAATTGTTATGTTCATGCTAGCTCTGATACCATGTTAATATTCCATATGCTTAGATAGATATCATTAGTATTCAATTCAATTTCAAAATAATAGAATATGCAGGATCATTGAAAGTGTTAGAATACTAATCCATCATTAGTACCTTAGTTACACTAATTAGTTAATTTTATTGCCTTTTTAGATTTAATACAATATGACGTGGACTAGGGGTGCTTAGGTGGACATATGCCATGTCAATTTGAGGTTCCATGACCCACATGGGTACTCCATATTAGTCAATCAGCCACATATGCACATCCATCATTTCTGGTGCACTCCCATTCATTGAATGTGGATAGGCAAGTTGACTTGGAGCGCTAGAAAGGGATTTTGCCCAAATTTGGCTTGATTTGGTGCAATTATTGTTGCATTGACACTCTAAACCACCCATTTTTCCACACACACACTATACAAGGTGTAATAATTGACCCACAACACATCATCCATGCCACTTCAGAAATTCGTGGCCATTTGGAGAGATTTGGGACGTGATTGGCCCACCTAGGGGGGTTTGATGCCAATTTGGCAATTTTGGATTATTTGCTTACAATTGGCTTCCAAATCCATTTGAAACTATTATGATGTATTTATAAACCTGTTAATAACAATTTCATGGTTATAAAGTCCAAAATTTTCTTGTTTCCAGCTATCATTGTCTGTAATTTATCTGTAATTTAATGGTTTTTGTTGAATCTTGCACACAAATTTGATTTTTGAACCTCACTAACGCTCCTAGATCCTCCCATGGTTCAAATTACTCACTTTATAGTTCATATTTCTCACATGGTATTATATTTGTTTGGATATTTTCAAGTTGCAGACCAAATTCTTAGTGAATTTGAGTTGCTTTGTTAGTGAATTCCAGATAAAATCAAATTGATGTGTGTAAACCAGTTAGTACTTTCACCACCATTAGCACAGGAAGTAATGGAGGCTACGCACATATTGCTAAAACCTTTCAATTTCTTTGAATGGAAGGCAGAGATGGTGATTCAATTGAGATACAAGGGGCTTTTCAGAGTTACCATGGGCACTGAAGTGGAACCAAATTCTGCTATAGACAAAGCCAAGTATTTCAACAAATTGGATGAAGCATATGGATTTCTATGTCTGAGCATATCAAGATATTTGTTTTTCCACCTTGACAGTTTGACATCACCAAAGGAGGTTTGGGAGAAGCTTGAGTCTCTATTTGGAAAAACTGATGAGCTACGTGGTCACGAGCTTGAGAATGAGCTGATAACACTACAACAAATCCTGGAATTAGTGTCCCATTTAGCGTCCCTTTTTAGTGTAATTTTTTTTTACATTGAGTGGTCAAACTAGACGCTAAATGGGACACATCATGGACAAAACTTAAAGCGTCCCAAAAAACGTCTTTTTTTGATTCCTAAATAGCATCCTTTATGACATCCAAAATAGCATCTCTTTTTTTGCTTCTAGAATAGCGTCCAACTTTGCTTCCTAAACAACATCAAGGTTTTCTTCCATAATAGCACCCAACTTTGCTTCCTAAACAACGTTGAGGTTTGCTTCCTAAATAACGTCCTTCTTTGCTTCCTAGCGAGTGTCCACTTTTGCTTCTTAAATGACACCCTTGTTAGTGCCATATTTGCATCCTTAATAGCACCATGTTAGCATCCATTTTTGCTACCACTTTAGCATCCCATTTTGCACCATGTTTTACTTCCAAATATGTGCCAATTTTTTCTTCCAAATTTGCACCAATTTTTGCTTCCTTTTTTTCATCATGTTTTGCTACCAAAATGACGCCAAATATTTCTTCTATTGTTGCACCAAATTTTGCTTCCTATGTAGCACCATGTTTTGCATCCAAAGTAACGTCTTATTTTGCTACTATATCAACGGCATGTTTGGCTTCATCATTAGCGCCATGTGTTGCAACATTTTTAATACCTAGTTTCATGTCTCTCATGTTTTGGTCACTAATTTAGTCATTTTTAGTATTTAACTGATATTATAATATCATTAGGGCATGGAGGAATCAAACCACCAACCTCCTGCTTGTAAGGCAGGCGCTCTTCCATTGAGCTATAACCCTTTAATAATTTGAGAACCTAACTTACAGAGTCCTCTATAATGGTAAAAAGGATCAATACACAACTTTGAGTATCTAATGGTCGAACAAGGCAACAGAGAAAGAGGCTTTTGTAATACTAGAAAGAACACTCATCAACATCAATAGTGTTGCATGTATCAGAAGATGACAATGTAATAGTACCAATTTGGTCACCTAAAATCATGTAGCTTGGGCATTCTGGTTATATCAGGACCTGATAAGCCATGTGATTAGCAATACAAATTAGTGCATGCACATGACCAGAGAAAAAAGCAATGTTCCACCAGTCTAGCTAGCAGCCAAATTATGACAGCCTGGTTACAAACATGTAATATCTTGCACCTTATTCTAGTAGACAGACAATTCTACTGTTGGTCCTAGCTACATGTGATTACACATGATATAAGTTATAACTTATGTACCAACATAGTTACCTGTATAAGATCAGTTCTAACAGAGTGGGGAAACAAGAGTGAAAACAAAGAGAGTGTGCCTTGAAACAGATTTATATCATTGCAATGAATTGTGAATTGTCGATTCAAGCATTTAAAAGCATGAGAATTGAGAATTAACTGTAGAAATGCATCTGGGAAATAGCGTGAGTGCTATAAGTAAACTTAATTCCAATGTCTTTAAAGATTCGTAAGGTGCAGCAGGAGTAGACCACTCACTAAATATGTTGGGGGGTGGGGGTTGAAGGTATTATGGAAGGAATTTTCAGCGGAAATAACATACATTGAGAATCTACAATATCTTCATGAACATAAAAAATGGCAAGTACAAAAGAGTAATGTGGCTGAACTACACCAAGTGGATAATGGTACTCATTATGATGAAGGGATCAAAGGGATCAAAAATAAAGTTTAGAGAAAAGACTAGTACCATTTCTAAAATACTGACCATTCCAAGAACTCCCTAGGAATGGTTTGTTGGCGCCCATTTCTTGTCATTTTTTGGGAACATTTCTAGGTTGTATCCTTCAGGAGATTGGTCATTCCCATAAAACAAATGAAGTAACAATCATTTCATCCTATAGAGCATATTTTATGCCCTCATTTGGATATAAAGGAAACAAGCACAAAGTTTAAGAAAAACCAACAAGAAGCTTAGGTTAGTCTCACCTAATATATTGCTAGTAGTCAAATACATAACAGAAGTCAACTATGATAATTCATTTAGTTATCAATGAGAAGCTAAAGTTACCAGGATATAGATAGATATATGTACATATATGAGAACAAATTGGATAAAATATGGTTGGATATTGATATATAAAAATACATGTAAAATATGTGTGATCATGTAAAATACATGTATTTCCTAATATTTCTAGAGTTTTAACAAAGTATTTCCCTTGGCTTAATGTATTTCCTAATAAAATTCTCTACAAAAATAGCTATTGACCCATTTTCCATTTTTCATATGGCATAGAGTTCCTATTCAAACGTTCTTAAGCTCACAGCTTGGCCCAATGGAAGGGTGCTATCCTCAGTGGGGGTTATTGAATAGTTAAAAAATGTACAGTTGTGTTTTTTTTAAAATAAGGCCCAAATACGTACAATTGACAAAGGTTTTCATAATTTCATATAAACTAAATGTGTACCTCGTGAATATGACCTTGCTTTTGAAAAATCCTATCCTCTTATGTTCCAACAGCCTGAATAAAATGCTCCACCTTGTCCAATATTACCTGCATGATAAAATGTTCCACATTTTAGTGTGATATCAGCTTAGCTAGAAATGCTAGCTGTATCCAAACCAATTAACACCCTTTCATTCGATGTTTAGTAATTTCAGACATAGGAGATGTCCTATAGCCTTTATAAAAATCCATGTGCATTTGATTCAGAAAGAGAAAACATTATACAGCTTTAATGCTAGCAATTGGATAAATCTGGTCAAGATGAACTCGGTATCATTTCCATCAATCTGGGGACATGAGATCTTGCGATTCAAGTGATAATTAAAATTTCAAAGGCCACACAACTTCAGATTGCAAGATTTAGAAGACCAAAGTGAAAATATCACAATATCTAGTAACATATAGTGAAGTCCTTCGGTCAACAAAATATTTGCCAACAAAAGTTATATAATAAATGCAATTAGTGTCATAATACCTCGCCTGCATCTTTCAGATAGCCACCCATTGCACTGAATTCTTTCTTGTATACAGCCATGAGAAAATTAATTGAACCCTATAAAATAGAAAATAGCCACCAACAAATTATCTTCCTGGAGAATATTGTCACAGAACCAAAATAGAGAATGTGAGCTGTAAAAACAGATCTATAATAAACTGTCTACACACTAGAGATAATCATTCTTAGAATTTATAACAACAATCAGGTTGGACAAAAATATTCCAATCATTTCAACTGAAATGAATTTTAGAACATAATGTAAATTTAGATAATATTTATTCAGTGACTATTTAAGGAATTTAAATAGAATATAGGAGGTGTAACATCTCTACATACAAACCTCATGAATTTCCAATGTAGGCATGTGTGGAAGGAAATCATTGCCAACAAAGAAACAGTTGAATACAAAATCATCCACAACCCATTCA
Source organism: Pseudotsuga menziesii (assembly GCA_001517045.1). Taxonomy (NCBI): domain Eukaryota; kingdom Viridiplantae; phylum Streptophyta; class Pinopsida; order Pinales; family Pinaceae; genus Pseudotsuga; species Pseudotsuga menziesii. Next base: position 49,720 of record LPNX011007460.1, read on the forward strand.
AAATCAATCTCTATTGGAGGTTTTGGAATCTTCATATCACACTCTAAATATTCACGTAAAACCTAGATGTTGACGAACTGTGAAATATTTGAGATATCAGAAACAAGTTAGATGTAAAAGTAATAGTAAAACATCCACATGATATATAATAATATTGAAACTTGCTTTAATTATCATGACCTAAATGGGACCGTTATTAGTATTAATGCAACCATACAACATTAACAAAAAGAAAAAACCTCCAAGCATGCATAAGCAAAATCCTAACATAAAACATTATACATATATCCGACTTACCTGATAAGGCTTTTTAGGATTAACATTCAGTTCACCACCTTTCTTGTCAAAATCTCCTTGCTTTCTTTTTGGCTATCCTTCACATGCATTTGCAAAATGACCAACCTGACCACAGAGGAAGCATTTATCTTGTTGTCTAGGTGTAACCACAATCTGCACAATACATATATAAGGAAAGAGGCAATGTTGTCATATTCCTCTCACTATTTTTAAACACTATAGTAAAAGAGATGACAATGCGATCTGAATGCATTTCAGTCATACAAACCTATCAGGCAATTTAAAATTTTCATCTTGAACAAAGGATGAGCGTTAATTTCTGTTTTTCATAAGGACAAACTATTAAAAGAGAGTCTCTACTTTTGTGGGGATGATTTTGTCATTGACCATGCTTGGATATGGTGCATGTGTATCATTTCTAAGCATAACTCCTACCCTCAATGGTTTTTGGTATTTGTCTGCCGGTAACACTCAAGAGTAAAGCCTAGAAATGGGGTTAAGTATTGAAATTTGAACATAGATGAGTATAACAGTTCAGGAGTTTATTGGGTTAATGTTCAGACGTTTATTGGGTTTGGTGAAGGTCATCAACATATAAAACATATCTAGAGATAAATAAGAGTGATATAAATTTGAAAGTACTTCCCATGAGTTCGAAGATAGGACTACCAGAACCTCTTCCCAATACAAAGATGCAATAATTATTTCTAAGAGTTTGGCAATGTATGAACCATTGCCGGTTCAAGGCAACGTGATCTAAGAGAATGGGTGGATGTTACAATATGTAATGCACAAAAGTGCAATAAACAAATCAGATAGCAATAAAAAAGTACTCATTAAATCCTTAAAAGCAAAACCTAGTGGCTGCTTGTGCATGTCAATGCATCATGACCCATATCAAATGAAAATAAGGACCTTAATATTGATTCTAAGAAAATAATCATGAGATTGAACTACTACACAACAATGAATAATACCAATAGTTCTAGTGCACTCTGTTCTCTATAAATCAGGAGCTCTAACCTCTCTCAAAATTGAGAAGTGCACCTCATGAGTAGACAATTCTAACATGATTAGATCAGCATCCTACAACCATTGGGACAAAGGCATTTACCAACAGCCATTTGGGATAGGCATTTACCAACAGAAATATGGCATTTTACCACCCTTTTATGCCTGCAACATTCATCACCATCTGAATATGATGCCAAACAAGAGTTTTCCAGGGAGCATTCTGAGACATGGATATTACAATCTATTTTGATGCTAATTTTGCCTGAGCTTTTAGGCCTGTCAACCCTATGCCTCACTGACCATTCTTTTTACATGTAACAAAAATCAAAGTCACATTATTTGAACACAGGATCAACCCAACAAATTTGAAGATCAGGAATATCATTTGGATTCAAGAAAACTAGCAAAAATTCTAAAATGAACTGATACAAATAGAAAAAGCTAAAAAAATGACAAATATTGAAGAAGATATACCCCAGAAAATTAGAGGAATACTTCCAGGCTCAGCACATGACATATATTGAAGAAGATATATCCCAAAAAATTGGAGGAATACTTACAGGCTTAGGACATGACTTATATTGAACGAGATATACCCGAGAAAATTGAAGGAACACTTCCAGGCTCGTAAAACTTTGATATATATATATATATATATATCAGTTGTATGGTGTTCTTGCATTCCTTATCTTTGTTTTATGTTTGTGATTTACTAGTGCTGGTTATCACTTGCTATTATGACTTCAAAACTATAGATAGTTACACTTGAAATAATGATCAAAACTCTAAAGGGGCAGCATATGAATCAGATCTGAACTTAATTGTGCAATTGTGAGTGGAGTCATGAAGATTAACATTATCTTATAGCACGTCTTCTAGTTGCTTGGCCTAAATAGTAAGTCTCATCAGTGCACTAAGCTTCCTGCAGTATATGAACTGTCAACGTAGTTAGTGTAGGAGTCATGGGTGTGTTCAACTACTGTGGAGATAGTTAATGAAGGGCGTGTTCTACTACTTGCTAGTTGTAAATACCATCATCTTCACTCCTCAGTCACTTCTCTTAAATCATAGAGAGGTTTCTCCATTAATTTGTAAGGGCATCTTAAGAGATAAAACGCTGTGTGGGAGAGATTTTTAAGCTGTGAAATCAATAAAGCTACAACAGTTCTATTGGAAGAGGATTTGTATTAGTCGTGGCCACTTTCAAGCACCTCTTGCAGTTGCTGATTTCTAACTTGCCATTGAACCTCTTATTTGTCACTGTTCCTAGACCTGTTGTGTATAAATATTTTTATTAGTCAATATTGCAGTAAATACCAATGCATATCCATCAAACTTATAATCTCTGTGAACTTATTTATCTTTGGAAAAAGGAATGAAGTACACAAATTTTACAGATATCCCAAATAAAATTGATCTAAATACACAATCATAGGCATACAGATAGATCATGTAAAATCCAAGAAGAAGTCCTCAAGTATGATGGTGCATGTTCTCATATCATTAAATTATCTGAAAATCTGAACACGTCTATAGACAAAATGCCATTAACCATAAGAGATACATCAATCCTTCCAAGTCTATTCAAATATACCAAGTCCAATGCCATAGACTCTGGAGATGAATATGAACTTGAATATCAAAAAGGGCACACTGTAGGTGATGTAAGCAAATGACGCACAGAAAAGGACTGCAAATGGGCAGAAAGCTTAAAACTAAAAAAGCATGAAGTCCACAAATTTGGACTGATATCTCATAGAACATTGACCTAAACACATGATCATAGAAATTTAGAGCATCCATGTCAAAATCCAAGAATTCAAAAAGCAATTATTCTGGCACAGGCTCTAAAATCATTAAATTGATCTGAAAATCTCAACACATGTCTATAGACAGAATACCATTACTCACAAAAGAGTCACCAATCCTTTCTAGCATATTCAAATGTACCAAATCCAATGTCATGTACTCTGGACATGGACATGAATTCAGATATTGAAAAGACATGATCATAGATATTCAGAGCATCCATGTCAAAATCCAAGAATTCAAAAAGCAAGTATTCCAGCACAGGAGCTAAAATCATTAAATTGATCTAAAAATATCAACACAGGTCTATAGACAGAATACCATTACTCACAAGAGAGTCACCAATCATTTCAAGAATATTCAAATGTACCAAATCCAATGTCTTATACTCTGGACATGGACATGAATTCAAATATCGAAAAGGCACGACTATAGGTGTCATAAGCAAATGATCAGTCCATTCTAGATACATGTACAGAAAAAAGGGTTGCAATGGGCAGGAAGTTTAAGAACAAAATGATTAAAAAAATGAGTGAAGCAAAGTAGGGTAATTATTTATTGTAGATCGAAATCTCAACTATAGTAATAGCTTGTAACACATCACATAAATAATAATCACAAGCAAGAGAGAACCCACATGGCAGGCTACATAACAACCATGAATCATGAGTTATAGTTTTTTAATACATCACATAGATAACAACCTCAACTAAGAGAGATCCAGCTATAGAGAGTGTGCACAAGGAATGACACCGAAAATGCAGACAATATTTATCTAATCAAGGGTCAAGGGTGTGGATTTTAGGGCGGGAAACATAGGATCCTAGCACCCGGACAAAAGTTGCGAAGTGTCTCACCTCTTCAAGGACCCATTGTGCATGAGGGTCTGCCTTGGAAACTTCAAAATCTATGTAGAAAATGTACTCAAACTGCCTTATAGCAGCACCGCCCTTGGCATCGATGTCAAGAACTCTGAGAGACAAATGTACTCAAACTATATTTTTATTTGTCACTGTTCCTAGACATGTTGAGTATAAATATTGCTCGCCCTCAATTACAACTTCTGTCAATACTTTGTATACCTAAAGTGAAATGGGATAAGAGTAGTAAGCCTATATACACATATTTCCATGATCTTAAGGCTAGCTTACATATAGAGCCAAGGAGGCACAAAATGAAATGCAGTGGAAACACAATTGAATAACATGCAACAAGACATTAGATAATGAGAGACATTGAATCAAAATGCAAGGAATGACATATTGAAACAAAAGGCATACATAAGTTGCTATGGTATTGACTGGAAAAATCAAAGACACTTTGGCCAATATGTTGAACCTATTTATACATTGCAAACATGTAAAGAAGGTGTACTTACAATTTACAAAGAATTATTTCTTGTTAGCTTTAACCAATGTAGGATGGAACAATGAAGCACACTGGAAAGGAAATTGAAAAGCATGCAACATCCCTATAAGATTCACTAAGATAATTTTATTAATGTCCGACCAATGACCACAAAAGTAGGGTCAATGGGACTAAAAATAATACACCCAATTTATTAGGAAGTGGAAGTGTGATGGCAACTCCTAGATGTAAGCTACCTACATTAAGTAAAGACAAAAGGATATAAGATGAAAGGAAATGAGTACAAAAGCAAGAACATCATCCAATAGAGAGTGTCAAGAAGTATTGGAGTTAGGGACATAGAAGGCCTAAAGAGAAGGGAGGGAATCCTCTAAGTCATCAATTACTGTAATGTTGACAATACGCTGTGTGTAAGGTCCTCCAAAGAATAACAACATAGAGGTGCCCCTGCTTCATAATCCTAGGTAAGATCTTGGGGTGCATTTCCACACAAAGAGCCCCACCGCTCCTACCACTCAAGGCCAAAGTGGGGGAAGAAACTCTGAATCAATGATTTTCTACTTGACAAAGCCGATGGGACAAGTGCTCTCAATAGATAGAATTTGTCTCTAATTTTGGGATCTCATAGAGCTACATTGTCAATAACTCATGTAACGTCCAATATAGGGTCTTCGATGAGAGCTCCTTGGAGTCTCTTGGAAGAAGGACATCTCCTCAAGGGTGCTCAAGAAAAGGTTTGAGCCCTCATTGATTTGATTATTGAAGAAGTATGAATCTCTAGTTATTGAAGAAGTATGCTAACTCCCACGCTTGTATGATCAGGTTTGTCAGAGGTTAATGGTTCAAGGCCGTCCTGATCTTGATACACTCTCTTATGGTTCATTGTTATGGTGCATGTTTCCTTAAAGCAATTTTGTTTTATTTGGGGCTGGAAGCTTTCTCTTGCACTTGCCATCACTTGTAACCTGTAGCTTCGAAAATCAAAATTGCTTTACAGGACAGAGATGTCTATTTCCTAAAATTAATGAATTAATCAAAGCTATAAAATCAAGTTATGGTTAAACTAAAATTTTCCCAAGGGCTTGTAGGTGTGGAACAGAGCATTGGTTTAGGTTGTAGGAAAACCTGATGATGCACATTTCCATCATACTCCATGCATCTGAATCTCTAAGGGATGTGTGCTACAGTTACCATTACCATGGACCAACAATTGAGATAGGAATTTAAATGGATTTTGGTGGGTGCGGGTATCATTACAAGAATTGTCATTACTTCAGGATTCAAATACAAGTGAATACATGACAGGGTTGCTTGAGAATGCTCCTCCATACTCCACAATACTCAAAGAGGTTAATCAATACACTAATGAAGATACAGAAGAGGATACAACAATGGATATTGCTGTTGTAAACTTTGTTTCAAAATAATGCATTCTTACATCATTTGAACTGAACATGTCAGACCAAGATGGAAGAGCTCCAACTAAGTGCTATCTCAAGCCTCAAGCAGTGAATTGGTGGAATCATTACAACCTTCATGGTATTGTCAGTTGAGAAGCAAGTAGCCATGGCCATCTTATGCCTATCAAGTGACATGACAATGTTAACTATCAGTGAGCTATTTGATTGTGGGAAGTCTACAGTGGCCAACAGATGCAAATTCACTTAAGAATATTAAGGAGGGATTCAGCCTTAAACAGGGCTTCCCAAATTGGTATGGGGAAATAGATGCAACCCATGTTAAACTTGAGCATTCATACAAGGAGTCATCCATTGATTGGTATAACTGTGAACATAATTACAATATACTTGTTCAATCCATTGTAGATACTAAATAGAGGAGGAAGACACTTGTATGATAGTTGTAGATAGCCCGTTATAAAGCAAAATGTAAGCCAAAACCTAACAACAATTGTAGACAGAGGACTAAAGCACCATTGGGTAGTGAAATAGAATATGACTGTACACTACATTAAAGCACACACGTTCAATGGTGTTGAGTATAGTTGCATGGAATAGTGAGAATCAAATAAAGTATGTGTCTGTATGACTCTACGTTACAGAAAAATACTACCAGTACCACCCCACCAACATTTTGACATGGAAAATATTTCAGAAACCAAAATGCATAGGAAATGGCTTGGAAACTCTTAGTACATTTCTGATCCATTTTCTGGTGGTTTCCTGATATGGAATAGCTTGCACAACATTTCTTGGCCATCCCCAACCTGAAAGGGGAATTTCTGGCTCCCTAATGCCCTACTTGGAAAATAAAATCGTTTTGTTGATGGAAAGAACAAAGAAAAGAGAAATTACATTTTTTCAATATTATAAACAAAAAAAACAACTGCAAGTTGGTTATTTTTCTGCATTTTGGGAATCTTTCCTTCATTTCTATACAACTATAGTCTACAAGTATTATAATCCGCATAGCCATCATGATGGCCTGCATACAGGGACAACAAGATGCATAGTTTGGTAGAAATCAATCCCTAACTATAAGGCCATTCATAATAAGGTGGGTGGTTTGGACTAGCACATTTTGGGAATTTTCACTATATTTTAACCCTAAGTTGTAGGAAACTCCTAATGATTATAACCCTAAATTTATTGTCTTCAATTTTTTACATTGACATCAATTATGATTAGCTCATTTTATATTTTGGCATATATAGCCTAATGTATAAGCATAATTCTGGACAATGCATTAGGTAATGCTCTATAAGATTCAGTAGATAAATCAGATGTGCCAGAGGAATCGAAGCTGGAGCAGCAGTAGACGAACACGATACTTAAACCGGCTGAGCTACACCTTGAGGCTAATCTATATATACATAATATAACCTAATGTATAGGCATAATTTTGGATAATGCATGAGGTAATGCTCTATGGGATTCAGTATATAAATTAGATGCGCTAGAGAAATCAAAGCTGGAGCAGTAGTAGGGAAACACTATACTTAAACAGGCTGAGCTACACCTTGAGGCTGATATATATATATATATATATATATATATATATAT
>LPNX011007460.1:72182-172681 GCA_001517045.1 Pseudotsuga menziesii
CGCTTTACCCTTCTGCCCAAAGACCTTCTACATTAGATCAGCTGTCATGGATTAATGAGACTAAAGAACAAGAAGAAGAAGTGATTCATCCTATCCTGAGCATCAGTCAGTTCTTTGACTTTCAGGAAGAGAACCATGAAGATTTGTTAGATTATTTTATTGCTGAACCTGATATTTCTGAAGAATTAAGAGATATGCAATATGCTGCGGCCGATCAAGTTTTGGGTTATAATTTTCAGGAAAATTGCACAGTACATTCTCTAGCATTGGCACTTCATAATATCTTTAATGTTCATTCAATCACAGATATGCACAGTAAGACAATTGAAATCAGTCCAGGAAAATAGTTGAATATAAGTGCACATCTTACTACATCACAGGAAGCACAATTGATTACACTGCTGAATAAACATTCCCATGCTTTTGCTTGGGAGTACACTGATATGCTAGGTATTCATCATGAAATATGCACTCACCATATTTACACAGATGATAAAATCAGACCTCTTAGACAACCTCAACGCAGAATGAATCCTATACTAAAAGAAATAGTCAAAGAAGAGCTGCAGAAGTTGTTAAAAGTAGGGTTTATCTACCCCATCTCCGATAGCCAATGGGTTTCTCCCTTGGTTGTTGTTCCTAAAAAGAATGGTAAATGGCGTATATGTGTGGATTACAGGGAATTAAATAAGGCAACATTAAAAGATTACTTTCCATTGCCTTTCATTGATCAAGTGTTGGATACCCTAGCTGGCAAAGAATACTTTTCATTTTTAGATGGTTTCAATGGGTATAATCAAATTAGTATTGCAACAGAAGACCAGGACAAGACCACCTTCACATATCCCTGGGGCACCTATGCCTATAAGGTTTTACCTTTTGGCTTATGTAACACCCCAGCTACCTTTTAGAGGGCATTCCTGGCCATCTTTGCAGACCTAATTCATGAGTGTGTTGAAATTTACATGGATGATTTTACTGTGTATGGAAGTACCTTTGAGGATTCCTTGGCAAACCTGGAGAAAATTTTAAAAAGGTGTGTTGACTCAAATCTTTCCCTCAGTAATGAGAAATGTTTTATGATGATGACTGAAGGGATAGTTTTAGGAAATCACATTTCTGCATCTGGTATAAAAGTAGATCCTGATAAAATTCAAATTATTGACAATTTATCTGAACCAACAACTCAAACAGATGTAAGAAGCTTTTTAGGGTATGTAGGCTATTATCGTTGATTTATTGCAAATTTCAGTAAGATAGCTCTGCCATTGTTTAAATTGCTTTCCAAAGATGTGAATTTTAATTGGGATACTGATTGTCAATTTGCATTTCAGACACTTAAGGAGAAGCTCTCAACTGCACCCATTTTAAGGGGACCAAATTGGACATTACCTTTTCATATTTCTACTGATGCCTCTGCTACTGCAGTAGGGGCCTCATTGGGCCAGAAAGAACATACTTTGACTTATGTAATCTATTTTATAAGTAAAAATCTGACACCTGCAGAGTTAAACTATACCGTCACTGAAAAGGAAATGTTGGCGGTGGTTCATGCTGTAAATAAATTCTGTCATTACATAACTGGCTATGAAATTTTTGTCCATACAGATCATTCAGCCTTACGATATTTAATGAAAAATTCTATCACTAATGGCCGGATTACTAGATGGTTATTATTAATGCAGGAATTCAACATCACTATTCTAGATCGACCTAGACGAGAAAATCAAGTGGCAGACTTCCTGTCTCGCTTACACAATACTGGTGAGGTTGTTCCTGTTTTAGATAGTTTTCCTGACGAACACCTGTTTACAATTTCTGTTATCACACCTTGGTATGATGATATTGCCAATTACTTATCATCAGGTCAATTACCACCATCTATGACATCTAAATAAAAGAAAAAGGTTATTAAACAAAGTGCTAGGCATATATGGGTTAATGGTGACCTCTTTTACACAGGATATGACCTAATTATAAGAAGATGTGTACGACAGGATGCAATCTTAGATATTTTAAAGGCATGCCATGACGAACCATGTGGTGGCCATTTTGCAGATAAAAGAACAGCATACAAGATACTCAATTTGGGGTATTATTGGCCTACTATTTTCAAAAATGCTAAGAGGTATGTTAGAAGTTGTGATACTTGTCAACGGATGAGACGGCCAATCCGGTCTGAAGAAATGCCACTCCATCCCCAAATCCTCATTGAACCATTTGAAAAGTGGGCCCTTGACTTCATTGGTCCAATTAATCCGCCATCACAAGGGAAGAAGTACATTTTGGTCTGTACAGACTATGTTACTAAATGGGTAGAGGCCAAACCTTTACCAAGAGCCACAAAGCAGACTGTGGTAAACTTTCTTTTTGAAGAGATCTTCGTCAGATTTGGGGTGCCTAGGGAAATTGTAACTGATCAAGGTGCCCAGTTTACTTCCAAACTAGTGCAGGAGATAGCAGAAAAGTACAAGATCAAGCACAGAAAATCCACTCCTTACCATCCATAAGCAAATGGACAAGTGGAATCTACAAACAAGACCCTAGAAGGCATCATCACCAAAACTGTTCAGATGCATAGGAAGGATTGGTCAGCAAAGCTTACTGAAGCTTTATGGGCATACCGGATCACTTGGAAAAACAGTACTGGTTTTTCTCCTTACCAGCTTGTCTACGGTAAGCAAGTCCTCCTCCCTATAGAGTTTCAAATTCATACCTTCAAGTTAGCAGCAGATTTGGGTATGGATCTTTCTGAGGCTCAGCAAGAAAGAATACTTCAGTTAAATCAGCTAGATGAGTGGAGACAGGCTGCCATAGAACACAATATTTTGATACAATAGCAGAGAGCTCAATGGCATGACAAATTTATCAAAAAGAAGCAATTTTACATTGGTGACTGGGCACTATTGTTTGACTCAAAGTTTAAAGATTTTAAAGCCAAATTCACAACTCACTGGCTTGGTCCATATGATATTGTTGAAGTATATGATAATGGTTCAGTTAAACTTCAAACCATAGATGATGAAGCACATACATTTGTGGTCAATGGCCACCGGCTCAAGCTGTACCACAAACCTATCAACAAGGCAGATTTTATACAACAGATTTCACAGCAAAAGGAAATGCAAGTGCTGGATAGACACATCAGTGTTTCTCCTTCACCTGCTCCTTGGCTGATCTAATACAGCAAGCAAATAAAAAAAAAAAGAACAAAAGAACAAAAATATAAAAAAAATATATAAAAACAAGAAAAAAAAGAAGAAGGAAGTTTAGTTGTGAAAACCAGCTTACTGGCACAATATAAACTTGAATTTTTTGTGGAAAACCAGGTTTGCCTGGCCATTGAAAATTCACAAAAATATCTTTTTCCAAATTCCTATTTCTTTTACATAGTTTTGTTTTCCAAATAATGCAAATCTTGTTTGACTTGAGGACAAGTCAAAAGCTAGGCCTGTGAGGGGAATAAGCATTTTCATGCTTCTTTAGAACCCTCCAAGTCTTTTCCATATGCAGAGGATTGTGATTTTTAAATGCAGAAGGGACTTGATTTCCAGCAATATAAGTGATTTTTAAATGCAGAAGGGACCTGACTTCCAGTAAGGCAGAATAAATCTACAGAAGGACCTGACTTTCAGTAAAGCTGAAATAATCTGAGATAGCAGACAGAAGACATCAGAAGGACAGAAATGAATCAGAATACAAACCAACCTCATCAGGCAGCAAGCTCATCATACAGGGACCTCAAGCAAAGTCTATAAGAATTTATAGTTTTTATGTTTTAAAAAGTTTTAGAATTCTTTGTTTTTAAGTGATGACATATTACCAACTATTGTAAAGCTTGACTGCCTATTTTTTTCATTATTCCATTAGTCTCTGCCAGTACTCTACTTACCTTCCATTAGTCTCTACCAGCACTTCATTTTTCCACCCTAAGGGTCAAGATGGTTGTCAGGATCAAACCCAAGGGAAATTTTAAATGGCCAAAAGCTATACTGCATTCTACAGGACATGTACTGCACTCTACAGGATACATACTGCATTCTACAGGCAGAATTTTCTTCTTGGTTTAAAGACAAACAGGTTCTCCTTCTCAGCAAAAAGTGAAATATTTTGACATAAAGGAATTCCAAAATTTTCTTTTATATATGTATTTAGTGCATCATGCATTAAGTAATATATAGAATTTAAGGAAGAAAACAAGGTCATATATATCTTCAGCGCATTTTTTTTAAAGGAAAAAGGTTTATTTTAAGAGAAAAAAAAAATTCCTTTTATTACAGCCTGTTCAATAAAACATTGGGTATACAAAGAAACTGAAGTATATCTTACAATTTGTGCATTAAACGTTGGGCACATAAAGGGATTAAAGTGTTTTATAAATCCAAAACCTTACCTTTAATTTTTATGAGTAATTGAATGTAGTGGCATGTTTTTGAAATAATGAAAGGAAAACGTGGAATGATGCCCCACGACAGCATGTAAATAAGCTTGATTCCTGCATTATATATTGGTAAAATTGGAAACCACGACTTGGTTATTCTCCTTAAGGCCGAGCCCAATTGTTGTCTCTGCAAAATCGACTGCTGTGGGAGATAATTGATAGTAAGAAGGGAGCCGTGGGTTACAGGAAGTGTGAACACTCCATTTGCTGAAGAAATCGCGCAGGAAGAAAGACAGTCAGTAAGAAGGAAGTGTGAATACTCCAATTGCTGAAGAAATCGCGCAGGAAGAAAGACAGTCAGTAAGAAGGAAGTGTGAATACTCCATTTGCTGAAGACAGCTAGAGAAGAGGTAAAACTTAAAATCCTTTTCTTTTCTGAATACTCTGTTCAAGACCAACGGAATTTCACAAATTCAGAGTATTGTTGTGGGGATAGAAAGACAAAGACAAAGTTAAAAATTGAATTTTTCTGTTTAAATTCAAAATGTCAGCTAGATTGGAACCAGCAAAATTTAATTCTGCTAATATTCATGAGACTTGCATGGAGGTTTTTGAAAATAAGCAATGGGTAAATTTCTTTGAAAAATTTAATGGGCATAATGAGCAGGCTGGTCTAGATTTTGCTGAAACCTTTGATAGAGAAAGAGTTATAGTGGGGAAATTGCATTTTAGACTATCAGAAGACATCCTAGAACAAGTTACTGGCTTGCCACAACAAGGAGAAAGGTTTTTCAAGACTAAACAGTTTAAAGAGAAAACATGGATGTCATTTTTGTGTAGATCAAGAGCAGGGTCAGTCAATTGGAAGAAAGGGATACCAAGAAGTTGGTTGGTTCATCCCTGGGATGAAATAATTTATGTCATTCAAAAATTTATTACTTGTGAAGGTAGATTCAGCATTGTTTACCTTTATCACATCAATTTGTTACAGCATTTAAAAGGTGAATGTGAGATCAATATGCCCTATTTCCTGCTACAAAGTTTGACTAAGATGGCTAAAGCTGTCCAAAGGCGTCCAAAAGACAAAATGACAAGCCTTTTTCAATGTGGGCTTATTAAAATCATCATCCAACATGAGCTACAAAGGCAAAATTTGACATGGTCAGGATTTCTAGTTCATAATCAGTTTGAGGAGCAGGAAGAATTACTTGAAGAAGGTCTCAAAGAAGATGAATTATTGATGATCACATACCCTGAGGCAACAAGCTCAAAACCGCCAAAGGGGAAGAAGAAAAAGAAAGAAGTGTTGTTGATTACTGATGATGAAGACAACTCTGAGGCAGCAAGTTCAAAATAGCCTCAGAGAAGGATACAAACTAGAAGTGTGAAGAGAAAAGAAAAATAGTATCAAAAACAAGATCAAATCTTCACCACCTACCAGAGAAAGCCAAGAAAGTATAATCAAGCTCAAAGACAATCAGCATTAGAAGATGAGGAACATATGCAAGCCTTGGGGAGTCAAGAAGAAGATCCAGCAGCTGAATTAGGACAGGATATCCAAGACCCTGATGAGGTGATCAAGCAGGTAAAAAGGATCAATCTCTTCTTAGACCAGCAAGAGAAGGAAAAAGAAAAGCAGTTAGGACAGGAATTACCTAAAAGTTCAGCTTATTTTTTCTTAGAACAGCAAGCTATGGAAGGGGGAAAAGAAGATTCAACACAAGAGCATGAAGAATTTGGAATAGATACCAATTTTGAGCAACTTCCAATAAAAATGAAGAAAAAGAAGGCTTCTAAAAGCAATAAAGATATTAAAAGATTAAAACTTGAAATAGAGGAACTTGAGCAAAAGAATGAGAAGCTAAGAGAAGTCAACAGGAAGCTGAAGTTTCAGAGGACACACATCTCTAAACAAGCATACAGATGGTATAAGCAAAGGAAGGTTTATAAGGCTAAGTATGAGAGACTGAAGGTCCTCTATGCATCTTGGGCTTCAATAGATGTATCATCACAAACAAAATACTAGAAGCAAGATGATCAGCAACAAAATTTTGGTTTTTGAACAGGGTCAAACATTTTTGGCATGGGGACATGCAGCAGTTTCCTCTTGGGGGAGATGTTGGGCACCGTTTTGACCTCTTTTTACCACTTAGATATCTCTCATTTCCCTTCATAATACCTTCATATTGATTAGAAAAGCTTTAAAGTTCACCCATGAACCTTGATTAAGAGGTATAATGTCATTAATTTCTAATAAATTGAGTTTTGAGACTTTTTAAGCATTTTAACTAAGATTTTTATTCAGATTACGGGATGTTCTAACTTCTCATATTATCTCCAAAGTTGAACATTTGTAGGACAGCTAGGCAGGAACTGGAAGATGGAGGGAAGATCCTCAGTATCCAAGGAAGGATGAATTTCCAACAGATAGCTGATATGGCGCTCGCAGGTGTCAAGTCAACCGCAGTCAAAGGCGACCACCTGTGCTACCACTCAGCACAATTGAAGGGCAGCTCTGATTTTGTTGAGTCTCATGGATCTGATAGAGGATCTTGATGTCTATGTTCATTAATTAGTTTCCAGGATTATAGCATTTCCAGTTTTCTTTCAAATTTGTATAAGTACTTCACAAAACAATGAAGAAATCATCACGATTTTGGGAAGAACGCATATTGCTTCTGAACTGCGTGGTTTTGCGGTGTAATTGATTTATGGTGAATACATTTAGAGTTTAATTTCTGTAATTATTCAACTGTGTGTGAATGAGGCATTGGAGGGCCCCCATTGTTGAGTTCGCATATTCTTTTACTTGCCGGTGTAGCGATTTGGGTGATTGCAGCGATTTGATTTGATGCAAGCTATTTAAATCGTGCCAGTGATATGTTTAATCTCTGTAGGATTCAATTTTGTTATTTCAGAACAAGTTAAATTAGGTTCTAATTGGTTTCATAAAATGCCCTGTTGAATATTGAAGGAATAGCTTAGACTGCAATTTCATTGTGCTGCACATCACTTACATTTTCATGAGCTTTGTCTTTTATTTGGTTAAGTATTAAAAGAACGGTTCAGACTGTGATTTTACTATGCTATACATTGCTGCTCATTTAAAGATAAAGTGTTAGAACAATTATAAATTATGAACACTGTCCTGTAAGGGAATTTAATGGTTAATTGTCCATTCTGTGCTGGAATATTAGGAAGAACCTTGTAATCTATATCTTAGGGTTAGAGTTATTGTTTAATTGCTTTTACTATATCAGTTCTTTCACCAATAGATTGTTTTCATAAATAGATTGATGTGTACTTAAAAAAAAAAAACAAATGAAGTTATCCCTGTAAAATTATTTTTGTTTCTTTAAGTTACAGTATTTTTAATCTGCCAGTAGGTTTAATTCACAGACAATTAGCTTATCCAAACAAGTCTGGCTCTAAGTCCTAAAACTTGGATATGCCTCTAAGCTTACTGACCTGGATTGATATAAATTTAAGGTCTGATTTGCATTAGCAGACCAGAGCCCTACAAGCACCATGATAGGTGGTATTGTACTACCTTTCTATAAGGGGGGTGTAGCGGGGGCTAGGGGTGGGGGAACTACTAAACCCAATCGACATATCAGTCAATGTAAAACCCAATGGCTAACAATATTTTTATGGTCAACACCTCACAACCTCTATTACTTGTTATTAACTCCAAAATATCAAGTCCTGCAATATCCATAAGTATTATCACATACATCATCATTGTGGACAACGATGTTGTCATCATCATCATTAATTCCATATGGTACATCAACATCATCTTGATTATCATCCTCATTATCATCACCATCGTCAACATTAAGTACACCATCAACAAAATCATCATCGTCACTGTCACTATGGTCACTCATATGCCATTAGTGTTCATAATCACTCATCGCCATTAGGATTCATGTCATGTAATTGTTAAGGTCATTTATATGTTGTTATAGTCATTTCGATGATAATAGGGTCCTTTATATGCCGTTACATAAATTTAGGTGACATTAGAATCAATTAGGATCCAAAAGTGCTACTACATTCATAATCATTGTTGACATCCACATCGTCATCGTCATCATACAACAAATCAACATCATTGTCATCGTCATAGTCATCATCAATGCCATCATTAATATAATTCTGATACTAATGAGCAAGGAGCCCTATTACCTCACAATAATGGATGATATAGTCTTATACTTATCAAATCATATCCATACACACCATCATAATTATCGTAATGCATCATCGTTATGTTTTTAGGGCTAATCAGATGCAATTAGGGTCTATCAAATGTTATTGGGGACACTCAAATGCCACTAGAGCAATTTAGGTGACATGAAGGTAGTCTACCCCTCACTAGGATTAATCAAGATCCAAATGTGCCATGATTACGATCATTTAGGTGCCACTATGATAAATCAAGATCCAAAAGTACTATCACATGAATCATGATCATTGACATTGACATTGATATATCTGATGTTATGTCAGACGTTTTTCGAACACAATTCCTAGCTCTAAACCTAGTGCAATTCCTAGCACGGTTCCTTTCAAAAAAATTGGCATTATTCTATGCGCTATACCTAGCGTTATGCTGGATGTTTTATAGGCACAATTCATGGATCTATACTTAGCACTATGTTGGATGTTTTTCTTACCAAAATTCATGGCACAATTCTTGTTGCTAACCCTGGATTAATATATGGTGCTATGCTATTCAGGACATTTTTTTGGAGGCTATTATGGGCGTTATATGGGATGTTTTTTTGGGCACTAATTGGGACGTTAATTGGGATGCTAATTGGGATGATAATTGTGATGCTAATTGGGACGCTAATTGGGATGCTAATTGGGACGCTAATTGGGACGCTAATTGAGACTCTAATTGGGACGCTAATTTGGATGCTAATTAGCGTCCAAAATATTCCCAGCTTTTAAAAAGGGACGCAAATAATTCCATTAAAAGTGCCATCCCGTGGAAAAGCGTCCACTTTGTCCAAAAATTGATGAAAAATACACTAAAAGTGTTAGTGGACGCTAAAAAGGAAGCTAAAAGAGACGTTAATCACAGGGTTTTGTTGTAGTGTAAGCTTCAATCCAATGCACTATGATACAATCCAGCACTTCTTCACAAATTTCAAATCACTTGTATTGTAGTTAAAACAATGTGGGATTAAGAAGAAGGAAGATCAACTAATCTTGTCTATACTTTCGAAATTGGGACCAGAGTTCTCAGTTTTTGTGAGCACATTCCAATCTGGAAAACTCACCCTTCGAAACTAGAAAATGCCAAGCCTGGAAAACTTCATGGACTCACTCACTCAAGAGCAAGACAAATTGGTCCAAATGGGTTCCATCAAGACCAAATATCAAGCACTATCAGTGGGGGTTTCAAATTCAGCAAAGGGAAAGCCCAAGTCCAAGAATTCAAAGTTGCCAGACAAGAAGAAATCAGAAAAACCCAAATCCAATGAGGGAGCTTCGAATCCACCTAGATAAAAGGAGAAGAAGGGAAAAGAGAAGGCCAAATGCACTTACTACCACAAGGGATGGCATCTAGAGAGAACATGCATGAAAAAAACCATAGACACCATGGTGTAGTTGCTTGAGAATAACAACATTCCAATCCCCGACAGCGCAAGGAAGAAGGATGGCAACTCTATTTCAAGTGAAGGCAAGGAGAAATGTCATGATTTGATAGTAGGTACTTCTAAATCTTCATCCTTTATCATTGGTTTAAATGCTTCTAGGAATATGGTATCCAGGAGAGAATTTTTCTCCTCCATGAGTTCGAATGCTGTCCCAGCAGTTTGATTGGGAGATGATTCTGAACTCCAGACCATAGGGATTGGGAGAATTGATTTAGACCATGGGTTATTCAGTGATGTATTGTATGTACCAGACCTTGCATAAAAATTGCTTTCAATCTACCAGATGACCCATACAGGAGAGCCAAAGAGAGTGATCTTTACTCCTGACTCGGTAGATATTTCTGAAATCTCAACAAACCAAGTTATTATAGTTGAGTATGTTGATCATCATGAGAGAATGTATAAATTCTCTAATTTCCTCCCTACTTCCAGTGATCAAGAACTTCACTCACATGCCAATGAGGTTTCCAAACTATGGCATGAGAGGTTTGGCCACATGAATTATAGATATCTCCAAACATTGCACAAAGAAGAAATGGTGGAAGGTCTTCCACAAATTCAGCCATCTACTAGAGCATGTATTGGATGTGTGATTGGGAAGCGTCTTGAGTAGAGCTATGAGAAGGGGAAGGAAAGGAGAGAAACACAACCACTTGGGTTGGTGCATTATGATTTGATTGGTCCACTACCCACTCCCTCATATGGTGCATCTAGGTATGTGCTTACATTCATTGATGACTACTCTCGATTTTCCTGGGTGTATTTTCTGAAATTGAAATCTGAGGTGTTTGAGAAACTAAAGGTTTGGAAAGAACTTGTAGAAAATCAGAGTGGAAAGAAGATCAAATTCCTTAGGACTGATAATGGAAAGGAATATGTGAACATGAATCTACAACAACCTTTTGAGGAGTGTGGCATCCAAATGCAACACTCAACTCCCTACACACCACAACAAAATGGTGTGGCAAAGAGGAAAAATAGATCTCTCAAAGAGATGGTAACTTGCATGATAGAAGTGAGGGAACTTAATCCCAAGATATGGGCTGAAGCCATCAGTTGTGCTACTCACATTCAAAATATATCCTTCCACAAATCAATGAAAGGAATGACACCTTACAAGGCATGGTTTTGTCAAAAAACAAATGTCTCAAATTTCAGAATATTCGGGACAAAAGCATGGGAAAGAATCCCTTCAGAGAAGAGGAAATCCTTGCAACCACAAAGAAAGGAGTGTCTCATGGTTGGATATGGTGAGGAAAACAAAGGGTACAAGCTATTTGACACATATAATTGCAAAATTTTTGTTGAAATAAGTGTCAATTTCGAAGAAGAGCCAATTCCCGATTTCGAGCTTGCACCGGGGGATTACTCCTCTCCTCGACCATTCGAAGATGTAAGTGATGACACATGCTCTATTTTTTCTGATAATTATGATATAAATGTTTCTAAAGATGATATTTCTGTATATGACTCACCATCTAGGCCCAAATGGGATGAAAAAATTGTGCAAGCAGCTGGGGAATTGGCAGGCAATCCCTAAGAGCCTAGGAAAACTAGATCACAAACTAGTAAGGCTTATTTTGCAAGTGATAGTGCTCTTGCTGAGAAATATTACATGATGATCAGTTTTTATCCTCAGATATATCAGCAAGCTTGTAAAGACCCAATATGGAAGTCAGCAATGGCAGATGAGCTTCATTCCCTCCAAGAGAACAATACATGGGAATTGGTTCCCCTTCCTCCCAAGAGGAAAGTTGTTCAATGAAAATGGGTTTTTCAGAACAAACTTTCTGCTGATGGTTCTGATATAAACCATAAGGATAGATTAGTGTCTTATGGATATTCTCAAGTCCATGGATTTTATTACATAGAGACCTTTGCATTGGTTGCAAAGATAGACTCAATTAGACTAGTTCTTGCACTGGCAGCTAGTAAGTGTTGCGAAGTTCACCATATGGATGTAAAGAGTAATTCTTGCATGATGAATAGAGGAGATATATATGTAGTAGCCTGAAGGTTTCCAAGAGGATCCTTCATTGGTATGTAGGCTGAAAAATCACTGTATGGACTCAAGCAAGCCCCCAAGGGTTGGTATGCAAAAATGGATGTTTTCTTGCTTTCAATTGGCTTCACAAGATGCAAATCAGACCCTAATGTGTATTTGCAGAAAAATGATGTTAATTTGTAGGTCATTGTTCTTTATGTTGATGATATTCTTATTATAGGTTGCTGCACCAATTTAATTGGCCAAATCTGTTGATGTATTTGTAACTTCAGAATGTATTCACTTATATATCTTATGTATTGTACCCCGATGTTTATTCCGGGAAGTATCTATATTGTAATTGAGTCATGTCATGCCCCTATGTTTCGATCAGGAGATTCAATAATGTAAACAAGTCATGTAAATCCATTGAGGTTAACCCTCCATTTTAATTCGGGGAAATAGTCCCCACAATTGTGTCAAGGTTAATCCTCCTTATTGATCGAAGGGAAAAGTCCCCATAGTTGTGGGGCGCTAGGGTTATTAGACTCTCCTAGAGATGCCGGCCCTAGTAAGTAATTGTTAAGTGGGGCCAACATGTTGAAGTGGAAATTAAGTGAATGAAAGAATATAAATAGAGAGTGAGCCTCTCTATTTATCACACACACACTCACTCACTGGGGTGCATGAGTGAGAGAGGAGAAGCTCTCTCAAGTGTGAGAGAGAGAACAAGCTATGGAGATCATATTTTTCATTTTTGGGTTTTACTACTGCCATTGGTGCTCATTCTATCTCTGAGGAAGTTGTGAGGTTTTTTCCTTTATGGTTTCCCCGAGGAAAATTCTTTGTGTCTCTTGGCTCTTGTGTTTATTGGTGTGCATGTTATTCTCTTAGATACGATCCTAAGATCATATTGCTTAAATGATAAAAATATAACATGATATCAGAGCTAACCTGAGAAGAAGACATTGTGTAGCTGTAGAAGTTAGGGCTTCTTACATTTTGGGTCTCTCTCAACAATCCATCAGCAAAAGTCTGCTAGGCTGACTCTCCATTGAAGGGTGCATTACGGGCATTTTCAGTTTTTGGTGTAGGAAATTAGGGATTTTTACAGAAGAGTAATTTTTGAGTGAGCTCGACATAAAATTTCTCTCCTCATAAAATTTTTTAGAGACCTGGGTCGATATTTTTGGTTGTGTGTAACTCCGGGAAAGTCAAACCCTAGTTTGACCCCAGGCTGGAAAAACCCTAAATACTAAAACTAATACGTTTTGATAAATTCGCTATATCTTGGGGTTGCAGAATTCTCAGGGGCCAAAAATTTCATAGATCGAAGATAAAATCCTGATGTACATTGTGTCCAAGTTTTAGCCTCATATTCACTTTATCCTAGGAGATATGATTCCTCCAAGTTAGGGTTCCATCCTCTCCCAAGATTCATCCCTAAATAGAACACATGGACAGAATTGCTATATCTCTGGATAAAAAGGTCCAAATGAAATTTATCAAGATGTTACAGAAAGGGTATGGACTGCACTTTCTGTGGTCAAATTTTTATACCTAGAAGATAAAACAGTGACACGTGGAATTCCATACAACTTAGATATGCTAAACAGTCCTGAAACAGGTCACATTGGGAAAATGATCATAAGTCCCAATTAGTGAAACAAATTCTAATGAAACATGTGGTGTTGGAACAAGGACAAACGAGGCTATCTCAGTACAAAATTTTAGACACAAAGGAGTAGTACTTTCATAGATACCGCAGAAACAGTATCAGGAATTTTTACAGAAGACATTGGTAAACTAGGGCTTCCTGTTCAGGGAGCTTCCCTCCACTGTTTTCAGAAAAGGAGTACACTGGACAACTCGCCTTGAAGAGGTCTATATTTCTATCCAATTAGATCTGAAATATTCCATTTTTTTAAAATTAGGGTTTCTCTGACAAACCCTAGATCGGGCGGCTTCGGAACCAGGACGGACACCTCAAATCAGTAAGATCTAATCTTTTGATATTTTAATTTGAGGTTCTCATTTCAAAGTGATCTATCACATCAGCTTGATGATAAGCTTGTTGAAGTTGAAAACTTCCAAGCATGGAAGTATATGATCTCTCTAAAGAAAATTAATTGGACACCTACACAAGTAGAGAGGTTCCAGTTCCAGAGGAAGATGAGGCTAAAAGCCTTACACAAGAAGAACTTGGTCAAGGCCAAGAGGATTAATGTTAATTCTATCAAAAATCACCTTATACCACAAGTGTCTTCCCTAAAGACACCTAAAGATATGTTTGATTCCTTTACCAAGTTATTTGAAGGGAAGAACATAAATCAGAAGATGACCTTGAGAAAACAGTTGTAGAATGTGAAGATCCAGAATGTAGAGACCATATAGTCATAATTTAAAAGGGTCTCTCAAATCAAAGAACAA
Organism: Pseudotsuga menziesii; assembly: GCA_001517045.1. NCBI lineage: Eukaryota > Viridiplantae > Streptophyta > Pinopsida > Pinales > Pinaceae > Pseudotsuga > Pseudotsuga menziesii. The sequence goes on from LPNX011007460.1 coordinate 86,653, forward strand.
CTTGAATCAGTAGAAGAAGAAGTGGAGAATGTAGAAGTTGTGATAGCCACCTTGAATGGCCTCCCGGGATCATGGGATTCATTCATACGAGGAATGTGTGCCAGAAGGAAGTGATTACTTTTAGTAGACTCTGGGAAGAAGAAGAAGCTCAACTCATAATAAGAGAAGAGAAGATGGGAGCAACTGAAGATCAAGCTATCACCATCCAAAGAAGATCCCTCAAGCGATGAGGAATACGAAGGACTCAACTCTTCAAGAAAATCTTATCCATCCTAACATTTGGATAAGAAATGATGAATGAAGAAGATGATGAAGCTGAAGGCTCAAGAAGGAGTCTACCCACGAAACAAATAAAGATAAGTATTCAATTGTCATTTCATGATATTGTTTTGATTATGCATTTGTTTATATTCAGTTGGTGTATTATGCATGATAGAATGTTTGCATTAATAATAGCATACTACTACTACGCATGTGATGGGTAAGTAGCTCATGGTGCAATACAACTCTCCATTTCTACTTATCTAGAATGAAACCTCTTTGCTAACATATTGGATTAGTGCACAATCTCAATGTTGTCCTAGTAGAGATGGAAGGCATCTAGAAATTTTCCATGAGATATGGATGAATGTTGTATTGGCTAAAATAGTTGCATGATCATATATTTATGCATAAGAATTTTCCATTATGAATATTCCTTATGAAATGTTTCTAACCATACAAATGCATTTGACTTGTAGGAAAGATCACATACAATCACCTACAAGAAAAGAAGGATGAGACTTGTTTCGAAGAACAAGTGACGACAGTTCAAGAAATAATCCAAGATAAAGAAGAATATGATGATACTTTCAAATAATTCGAGAGGCCTCAAACACAGTGCAGTTATGTGACACTGTTGAGCAACATCATTGATGCAGAGCCTTCCATCTATGAAGAAGTAGCCAAGAATAAAGGGAATGAGAGTACTAGTTCAAGAAGAACGATGTCTAGGATGCAACATCGAGACCTGAAGGGAAGTTCGTAGTTCAATCATGCAGTAGATGGAAACATCGTGGGATACAAGGAAAGATTTGTAGCACGAGGCTTCTCATGGAAAGAAGGCATAGACTACAAAGAGACATTTCCAGCCACCAGAAGTTAAGACACATGACATGCAGACTCATGTGTGCAAATTAAAGAAGGCCTTGTACGAGCTCAGAAGACACCCAGTTGGATAATACATACATGAGGATCTTGAAGAAGATGACAAGCTCACAAATGGGTGTGAGAAGAACTTTTGAAAAGGTTCAAGATAGAGGATCTTGGTATCCAGTGACCCTAGATGGATACAAATAATATTAGTAGCAGAGGAAGCTACTTGTCACTACAGGACAAGCAGAAGGGAGAATGATGCTTCGCTTCAGAGAGAGTGACTCCAGAAGATCCAGAGGTTTGACATGGTATCAAAGGATGGATAACTTACTGATGCATCTAGGTTTTAGTAAGAGTAAAGAAGATTCCAACCTTTGCTTCAAGGTTGAAGGAAGAAGACTAGTGATGCTCCTGTTATATTTCGATGAATTGTTCCTGACAGAAAAGGGGAACTCATTAAAGTTGCAAGAAGGATACTTGCTGCCAAGTTCGAGATGAATGACTTGGATATGATGCACTATTTTCTAGGCATGGAGGTGTGGCAGAATATCCCTAGGACAAGGGAAGTATGCAGTAGAGATCCTGAAGAAGGTCGGGATGATGGACTGCAAGGCCATGACCACACCTATGGCATCGAACCTAAAGCTATTGAGTGATGCTTCATTAGAGACGATTGATGCTATGATGTATCGTTAGATGATTGGTTCATTGATGTACCTGATGGATACAAGACTAGATAATTACTTTGCTGTGAACACATTGAGACATGTTCACTTGATTGCTGCAAAGCATGCATTGAGGTACCTAAAGGGTACAGTTGAGTATGGGCTTAAGTATGATACCAATCACAAGATTAACTTGGAGGGTTATGTGGATTCGTATTGGGCAGGAAGTTCCATTGATAGGAAGAGCACTTCGAGGTATTGGCAGCATGGATTCCTGCATGGCGTTGAGTACAGCTGAGGCAAAAGATGTTGCCACCTGCTATTTGGGAGGTAGTATGTTTCTTTTGAAAACTACTATTTGATTTGATTGATATGACTTGCATTTTTTGTATGATACAGAGAGGAGCAGTGAAGCTCCAGTATGTGATCCAGATCGAGATCTCTCAAAAGAGGGAGTTCTAGCATATATGGTGAGATAGGTTGTCTGAGCATAAATCCTGGCGAAGCTCATAGGTTGCTCAAATGTAATCGATCTTGTAGGTTTTCCTCGGATGTAATAGGTCCTAGAAAATCTCATAGGTTATCCTTGGACATAATCAGCCCTGATGTGATTCTATGCTAGAAATGGCCAGAGTGAAGTTTGAGTACTTCAGGGAGAAGCTTGGTATTCTCCAGATCGAGGTTCCTTCCAAGGGGAAGTGATGATTTCGTGTGCCTTTCTAACATGGTGACAGGATTGGTTCCTTCCATGGTCAGATGTAAGTGTTGTGCCTTTATGACATGGTGACAGGATTGGTTCCTTCCATTGTCAGATGTATGTGATGATGCCACATCCAGCATGAAAAAGGGCTGGCTCTGTGATGACACATCCAGTATGAAAAAGGACTGTCTCTATGTAGATGCCACATCTAGTATGAAAAAGGACTAGCTCTGTGATGCCACATCTAGTATGAAAAAGTACTAGCTTTGTGATGACACGTCCATTATGAAAAAGGACTGGCTCTGTGTAGATGCCACATTTAGTATGAAAAAGGACTAGCTCTATAATGCCACATATAGTATGAAAAAGGACTAGCTCTGTGATGACACATCCAGTATGAAAAAGGACTGGCTTTGTGTAGATGCCACATCTAGTATGAAAAATGACTAGCACTATGATGCCACATCTAGTATGAAAAAGGGCTAGCTCTATAATGACACATCCAGTATGAAAAAGGACTAGCTCTGTGTAGATGCCACATCTAGTATGAAAAAGGACTAGCTCTGTGATGCCACATCTAGTATTAAAAAGGACTAGCTCTATGATGACACATCCAGTATGAAAAAGGATTGGCTCTGTGTAGATGCCACATCTAGTATGAAAAAGGACTAGCTCTGTGATGACACATCTAGTGTGAAAAAGGACTAGCTTTGTGATGAAACATCCAGTATGAAAAAGGACTGGCTCTATGTAGATGCCACATCTAGTATGAAAAAGGACTAGCTCTGTGATGCCACATCTAGTGTGAAAAGGACTAGCTCTGTGATGACACATCTATTATGAAAAAGGACTGGATCTGTGTAGATGCTACATCTAGTATGAAAAAGGACTAGCTTTGTGATGCTAGATCTAGTATGAAAAAGGACTAGCTCTGTGATGCCACATCTAGAATGAAAAAAAACTAGCTCTGTGATGACACATCTAGTATGAAAAAGGACTAGCTCTGTGTTGGTGCCACATCTAGCATGAAAAAGGGTTGGCTTTGTGATGATGCATCCAGTATGAAAAAGGATTGGATCTATAGATATGCATCCAGCATGAAAAAGGGTTGGCTCTGTCGATGAATACCAATATGGAGGCTAGGCCTACAACCAACATGAAAAAGGGTTGGCTCTGTAGAACTTCCTGTGATGAGAAGAATGAAGAGATAGAATCATTTGATTGAGATAGTGGAAGCAGTGATGATGATGATGGTCCAGTGATGATCCAGTGATGCTCCAGTTTCGATGATCATCCAATGATGATCGAGACTTGATGAAGATGACTTGACGATGAATATGACTTGAAGATGAAGATGAATTTATGATGATCCAAATGATATAGAGAAGAAGACTTGTGTTGATAAATTGTATCGAGAGAATACCTTCCTAGTTAAGAGGGAGTGTTGATGTATTTGTAACTTTGGAATGTATTCACTTGTATATCTTATGTATTGTACCCCGATGTTTATTCTAGGAAGTATCTATATTTTAATTGAGTCATGTCATGCCCCGATGTTTCGATCAAGAGATTCAATAATGTAAACAAGTCATGTAAAGTCATTGAGGTTAACCCTCCATTGTAAGTCGGGGAAATAGTCCCCACAATTGTGTCAAGGTTAACCCTCCTTGTTGATCGGAGGGAAAAGTCCCCACAGTTGTGTGGCACTAGGGTTATTAGACTCTCCTAGAGATGTTGACCCTAGTAAGTAATTGTTAAGTGGGGTCAACATGTTGAAGTGGACATTAAGTGAATGAAAGAATATAAATAGAGAGTGAGCCTCTCTATTTATCACACACACACTCACTCACTGGGGAGCATGAGTGAGAGAGGATAAGCTCTCTCAAGTGTGAGAGAGAGAACAAGATGTGGATATCATCTTTTCTGTTTTCAGGTTTTACTACTACCATTGGTGCTCATTCTATCTCTGAGGAAGTTGCAGGGCTTTCTCCTTTATGGTTTCCCCAAGGAAAATTAGTTGTGTCTCTTGTCTCTTGTGTTTATTTCTGTGCATGTTATTCTCTTAGATAAGATCCTAAGATCATATTTCTTAAATGATAAAAAACTAACAAAATTAATAGCTCTTTGCATAGTGAATTTGCTATGACAGACCTAGGAATGCTAAGGCAATTTTTGGGCTTGGAAATTGTGAAAAATGGTAAGGGAATCATGCTGAGTCAGACACAGTATGCTTCAGACCTACTAAATAAGTTTCATATGGCTGAGTGTAAGGCATCCAAGTCTCCCTTTCTTTCTGGTATTAAAATGTATGAATTTGGAAATTCCCCAATAGTGGATATTACACTCTACAAGAAACTAATGGGAAACTTGCTCTACCTCACTCATACAAGACCTGATTTGTCTTACGATGTGAGTGTTGTAGCAAGACATATGCACCAGCCACATGAGCTCCATTGGAGGGCTTCAAAAATAATTCTTCAATATGTCCATGGAACTAAGAAATTTCGGTTGCACTACACAGCTAGTTCCTCACTTCAACTAGTTGGATTTTCTGATTCAGATTGGGCCGGTGATCCAACTGATAGAAAGTCAAAATTAGGTTTTTTCTTCATGTTTTATGAAGGTCCCATTTTTTGGTCAAGTAAGAAACAACACACCATCTCACTTTCATCAACAGAGGCTGAATATAGGGCAACAGTCAATGCTGCAACATAGTGTGTTTGGTTGTAGGGAATTCTCCTAGAGTTTGGTGTCGCAATTGATTCTCCAACCAACATTTGGGTGGATAATCAAAGTTCCATCAAGATATCTACTGATCCAGTACATAGGTAGAGGAAAAAGAACATAGAGATACACATGCATTACATTCGAGGCTTAGTTCATGACATGGTGATTTCACTGCAGTATTGCCCATCCACCAAGCAAACTGCTGATATTTTTACCAAGGCTTTCACTGAGAAGACATTCACTTACCTAAGATATTTGATTGGGGTGAGTGAGGGATGGTAATTTTCTGTTATATGATTGCAGGTCCAACCCCATGTCCATTCTTGAGGGAATTTTTTTCCCATGAGGTTTTCCTTCTTTCCTCGGTTCACATGAACAAATAAAAATTGTAATTTCTAAATTATGTACTTGCAGTGACTTGAGCCATTGTTGCCAAGGCCTTCATCATTTTGTGAGCATACTTAGTTGTTGGATTAAGGGAGGGTGTTAGAACAGTAATCCATCATTAGTACCTTAGTTACACTAATTAGTCAGTTTTATTGCCTTTTAATCTTTAATACACTATGAGGTGGACTAGGGGTGCTTAGGTGGACATATGCCATGTCAATTTGAGGTTCCATGACCCACATGGGTACTCCATATTAGTAAAAAATCCACATATGAACATCCATCATTACTGGTATGCTCCCATTCATTGAATGTGGACATGAAAGTTGACTTGGAGCACTAGAGTGGGATTTTGGCCAAAATTGGCTTGATTTGGTGCAATTAATGTTGCATTGAGACTCTAAACCACCAAGTTTTCCACACCCATGTTGTCCAAGGTGTAATAATTGACCCACAACACATCATCCATGCCACTTCAGCAATGCGTGGCCATTTGGATATATTTGGGACATGATTGGCCCACCTAGGGGGGTTTGATGCCAATTTGGCAATTTTGGGTTATTTGCTCATAATTGGATTCCAAATCCATTTGAAACTCTTATTATTTATTTATAAACCTGTTAATAATAATTTCATGGTTAGACAGTCCAAAATTATCTTGTTTCCAGCTATCATTGTGTGTAATTTATCTGTAATTTGATGGTTTTTACTGAATCTTGCACCCAAATTTGATTTTTCAACCTCACTAATGATCCTATATTCTCCTTTGGTTCAAATTACTCACTTTATGGTTCATATTTCTCACAAAGAGAAACACAATCACAAGATAGAAACATATATATCTTAGGAAACCCTCAAGGGGATGAAAACCCAATGAAACTTTCTCTATATAGATGTATCAAAAGTACAAAGATAAAATCCCAATGAGGTGGTCCTTCTCCTTGTAGATATGTCTCTCTCCCTCTATCCTATGTGTTATACATAAGTGAGTGTGTGTTCAAATGAGGAACACACCTCCTCTATTTATACTCTTTCTTCCACTTGACTTTTTCCCAAGTTGGCCCCAACAACTTACTAGAACGACTTCACCTAGGAAGAAAAAAAAATTATATTATATTATATTCATGAGGTTTCTACTGACCCAACTTACAACGAAGGTTTTGCCTCATCACTCTATGATGACCAAATACAATAGTAACATCCCGATAGAGGAATAAAACATCTTCAATAGGTTACATCAGTAAAATACATTTAGAATATTCTTCTAAGTTAGAATATTTCAACAATACATACAAATACATAATTATAAATACGAGCATACATTTATTTGTGTATAAACATACAGACATGCATATATGTATGTAGACTTGTGATCCATTTATAATATACAAATAAATTTTATAGAATTTACTCGCCATAGGTGTTGAGTGTGGTTATACATATACATTCATTAACATGGAAGAATTTCCCATGTTTGGATCACAATCCCTATGCCATGAAAAAATTTGATGAGGGATTGCATGATCATATTTTTTTTAACAATTGGCCCACTTGTATATGCATTCACACTATAATGGAATGATCCACTCAAATATGCAATTGAAAGAGGGACAATATTATTTTAGGTATCTCATGTGTAACTGCAAGTACACAAAATTTTACATGTCCATATGTGTGGATACCATGATCTCTATACGGTACATGAGACTGTATAGAAAAATATAACTATTTTCTACTATAGTCAATCAAAAGTGTCTAACTATATGCTCCATTCTAGTTAGACTTCCTAGGGCACTTTCTCCCTGAAGATTAAGGAAACAACTCCTCTCGATCCACACCAATGCAAACACACATATTTGCAACAAGAAATAATTATAAAACATTAAAAATAATAACATGACAATATAGTACAAGTTAGATATATATATACCTAGCATGTGGAAGTTACACTAAGTTAAACAATGGTATGATCAAGGAGATCATCACAGATGCAATAAAAAACTCATATTTGGACAACTCTATAAAGAAAAAACTTTATCCGAAGAACTCTGTTTTCCCACACATATATGGATTACCAAAGGTTCACAAGAATAGATTTCCCATTTACCCTATCAGGAACACAATCAATTTTCCCACTTACAAATTGGACAAGTTGTTAGCGCACTTATTGAAACCCTTAGTTGGTAAAACAACTTATTTTGTCAAAAATTCCACAAGTTGGGTCAACAAAGTTGAAGAAGAGAGATTACACAATGATGATCTCCTTGCAAGTTTCGATGTTGTCTCACTATACATGAATATTCCAATCAAAGAGGTAATCGAAACAATAAAAAAAACTCACTAGTTCGATAACCCAACTAAACTTGTTGAGATGTGCCTACTCTACACGTATTTCACCTTTGAAATCAATTCTATGAGAAATTTGGAGTAGCCATAGGATCGCGCCTCTCCCCAGTAGTGGTGAACCTTTATATGTAATGCTTTGAGCAACTGGACTTAGACTCATTTCCCTTGAAACCTACAAGATGTAAATGTTATGTGGATGACGCATATACGGTGTGGCCACATGATAAAGAGGAATTAAATATCTTTCTCAACCACCTCAATAGTAGTAATGATAACACTAGATTTACCACGGAAATAGAAAGGATAAATGCTTACTTTTTCTTGATGTTCTAATATCCAAAATAGATGATGGATAAATCACAACCATCATTATCACCAGGGCGCTAAGATTTTGTGATAAAGAGCACCTATACAATGAAATTAATCGTTTGAACCTCATCTTTAAGGATAGTGGCTATGAACCAGGTTAGTTTAAGAGGGTTGTTAACATGGCCAAAAATAAATATTAGTAAAAATAGGAACGATACATTAAAAGATTTTATCTTCCATACATTAAGGGGACCGGTGAAAAATTGGCCAAAATTTTCAGAAAAAAGAACATCAAGGTGGAATTTAAACTTGTCCAAAATATTGAGAAGTTTTTTTACTCCCTTAAATACCCTCTCAAATCGGGTACATGCAAAGTTATTTACTTATTCACTTGATATTGTGGGAAGATATACATTGGTGAAACCAGAAGAACAATAAATAAAAGACTAAAATAAAATTGCGCGGACCTAAGACATGAACGATATGTTAGGATTATTATTAATATTCTCTTTGACCACATTAGTCTATTTGTTAATTTTCTTAGGTTAGGAATTCTTCATCACTTCACCAGTGAGCTTACCCTCATCATTTAATTGTTGTGAGCCTTTTCTCACCTACTCTCGTCAATTAACTGGTTATGAACTATTTTAGTTATCTGGAGTTGCACTAGTTAGCTCTAGTGGTGATTTTCCCATGCTAAGTTAGCTCATAAGTTAGTCTAGGCTAGTAGATTAAACTACCTCTTTAGGCATCCGAATTATTCCTTGATGTTGTATTATATATTCACCCATAATGTGAATATTATTCTATGCAATATTTCTCATATTGTTCTTCAAATCATTGTGTAATAGCAATTATTCTTCTCTATAATTTCCTTGTGCAATCTATGTGAAGACTATTTTTGTCCCAAGATTTTCCTGTCATAATATAATATGGTATCAGGGCATGGTCAAGATATTCTAATCTTCCTCAGATATTTTCATTGATGCATCAGAAGCAGCTAGGTTCCACATAATTCCTAGAATAATTGCATTTCTCCCTCTGGATTATGTCTAGAGAAGCTTATCTAGGTGTGTTGCACTGAGAAACTGTGCTCATTTTCGAAGTAGAGGTTGATTTATATTACATAAATTTTATTTCTAGTTTTGTGTAGGCATTCAATTCTCTCTCTAGTAGCATACGAACAAATCATGGATCTATCTAAGATAGTAGCCTTGACTTGCTTCAATTATGATGAATAGAAGGCCAATATTGAGATATTGTTGCGCAATAGAGGTCTCTACATACTTATTATGGCCTTAGAAATCGATCCTAATGCAGATGTTGAGAAAACAAGTTGGCATAAAATGAAGGATGAAGCTTATGGATTTCTCTCTCCTCTCTCTCTCTCTCTCTCTCTCTCTCTCTCTCTCTCTCTCTCTCTCTCTCTCTCTCTCTCTCTGTCTCTCTCTCTCTCNTGATGGATTAATAGGCCTGAATGAAGTGTGGATCAAACTTGAATCCCTCTTCAGAAATCAATATGAACTTAGAGGACATCAATTGGGGAATTAGTTAATCTCATCGATACCAAGCAAATTCGAAACCATTGAGGAATTCATCACCAAGTTTAAGTCACTAGTGATTTTGCTCAAGAAATGTGGGATTGAGAATAAATAAGAGAAATTTATCATCTCCATCACATCAAATATGAGTCTGGAACACTCAGTTTTTTTGTTAACATTCCATGCTACTAAGCTTGCAATTCGAAATTGGAGGATGACACCCCTCGATGCATTCATAGATTCTCTCACTCAATAGAAGGTCAAGCTAAATCAAATGGGGACTCTCAAAACCTCAAAGGATAATTCTCTAGTAGATATTGAAAGGAATAATTTTGAGTCCAAAGGAAAGCTAATAGTGAAGGAGAAGAATCCAAAGGTAGACTTCGAAGATGAAGGTTCATATAACTCTACTAATGAAGGCTCGAATTCCAAGAAGAAGGGAAACAAGAAAAGGAAGATAAAAGTGAAACTATTTCATAAAATATTATCACAATGAAAAATATTTTTTTTTTTAAATATGGAAATTGTGACTCAATTTCTTGAAAGGAACAACATTGATGTTCCATATTTTGCAAGAAAAGAAGGGAAAATTATGTTGATCTCCACAGGCATTGTTACACTATGCAATTCAAAGGTAAACATTTTCATGATTTGGTTGATTGAATAAAGTGTTTCTTGATGTATCTTATTTTTATACTCATTCTGATATATCAGAATCATAAATATTCTTCTCTCCCTTGGAAAATATACCTATCAGTCTCCCAAATCCATCTCCTCTCAACACTAGTTTTTTATCACTAGTTTATGACTTGCCTTCATCAAACTATTTCAAAATGCATTCAAATTATTCTTTATCTGAATTAGAATATTATTTCCAGGCCTATATTTAGGTTATTACACCCATATCCCATCCATTTGATGCTTATAAGACCCTAGAACTTCCAAATTCTTTAGTTGGTAAACTCGACAATTTCATGGTTTCCTATACTGTATCACTAGTGAAAGTTGTTATCATGTATTCGTTTCCTATAATTGGTTGGTTTTCCTTATCATTGGCTATATGTGGTATTATTTAAAAAAAAAGGATCTGATATAACCTTTATTAGGTCGAATTTTAGATCCTTATACTTTCCAGATTTTCCCAATTGTTAATGTAGACTAGTTGCACCTAGTTTTCATATTGTGACTCAACTGGAATTTGGAGCCACTATACCTTAGTTGTTTTCTACTCCATATGAATTAAATAATGATATTTAATACCCTCATAATATCTCTTAAATAATTATAAATTTTTCACATCAGTTTGGAAAGAAGGGTCATGATCGGGTTCACCGTTATGCAGCTACACTAGAAGTTGAGCATGTTTATTTCATTGATGCTCTTTGGAAAGGAGATGATTTCACATGTCTCTTTTCCATCTCTGATTTTATGTTCAAATATGATATTTTATTTTTGCACATCAAGAATCATTCATATAATGCTCCTTCATCACCAGAAAATGAACTTCAAGGGGTTTCTCCGCACGTTTTTTTGTCTAAACAACATTGGAAAACTAATACATGATGAAGGCATATACAAAAAATCCATAAAGTGTTCTATCAAGAAGAAGTACATTCAGCTTATTCAAGTGAAGAACAAGACAAAGTGAACATATTCATTTAAATTCTATCTCATTGTCCATTTTTTAGGAAGGATTTTCCCCATGCGGTTTTTCCTTTTCCCTCATTTTACATGGATAAATAATTATTTTACATTTAGATTGTAATGGGTGACCTTTGGTATTAATTACCAAAGCCCAGTTTTTCCAAAGTTAGGATTAAAGGAGGGTGTTAAGATTATTATTAATCCTCTCTTTGAATACACTAGTTGATTTATTTATTTCCTTAGCTTAGGAGGTCTTGATCACTTCACCAGTGCATGGGGGACACATCTAGTGGAGATATGCCACTTACTGCACCTGGACGCATGAATTTTAGTGCTCCATGGATCAATCCCTATAATTTAGGAACCCACTTGGAGTGTCACCAATTGAGTCCAGCAGTTGACTCTAGTAGGTATTCAGTTATGTCTAGTTGTGCTCTGACCCCCACTAGTTAGATCACTCCCAGTGTCTCTAGATTCAGTTTGCATGATTCAAGGGAATATAGGTGCCTTTTTTCACCTACACTATTCAGTTAACTGGTTGTGAGCCTTTGTTCACCTACCCTCTCCAGTTAACTAGTTTTGAACTATTTTAGTAATATAGAGTTGCACTAGCTAGCTCTAGTGGTGATTTTCCACATTGAGTTAGCTCCTAAGTCAGTCTAAGTTGATAGATTTAACTTCCTCTCTAGGTATTTGAATTATTCCTTGATGTTGTATTATATATTCACTCATAATGTGAATATTATTGTGTGGAATATTTCTCATATTGTTCTTCAACACATTGTGTAATAGAAATTATTCTTCTCTATATTTTTCTTGTGCAATCTATGTGAAGATTATTTATGTCGCAAGATCTTCCTTTCATAATATAATAAGATACATAACTTCTGCACTTGCAAAACATGTTGAGTTAACAAAACATCAAATTTGCATGGAAAAAGCGGATATCATTGTTATGGAGGACAACCAAACAAAAAGGAAAGTAAGGGAAAAATTGTGATTAAAATGAATATGGGAAATCTCAATAGAGATGAAGGAAAGAAATTAAGTGACACATGGAACCCATTGCTACACAATTTGGCATTACAACAAAGACGACAAGAGAAAATATCATTGTTGGAATCCAACAACTATTGAGCTTACCTCGCCACCACTACTTATAATGCCACTTAGATAATATTTTGTGATAAGAGCACCTAGACAATGAAATTAATCATCCGAACCTCATATTTGAGGATAATGGATATGAACCAGGTCAGTTTAAGAGGGTTTTTAACATGGCCAAAAAAATAAAGAAAATATTAGTAAAAAAGATGAAGGATCCATTAAAAGAGTCTCTCTTCCATACATTAAGGGGACTAGTGAAAAATTGGCCAATTTAAGAAGAAAAAAAACATTAAGGTGGCATTTAAACCTGTCCACACTATTAGGAAGTTGGTTAACTCCTTTAAATACCCTCTCAAAATGGGTGCATGAAGAGGGGTTTACTTACTCCCTTTCTCTTGTGGGAATATATACATTGGTTAAATCAAAAGATCAATAAACACAAGACTAAAAGAACATTGCACGGACCTAAGACATGAAAGATATGTTAGGATTATTATTAATCCTCCCTTTGACCTCATTAGTCTATTTGTTTATTTCATTAGGTTAAGAGTTCTTCATCACTTCACTGGTGAGCTTCCCATCTTCATTTAATTTGTTGTGATATTTTTTTCACCTGCCCTCTTCAGTTAACTAGTTATGAACTATTTTAGAGATCTGGAGTTGCACTAGTTAGCTCTAGTGGTGATTTTTCCATGTTAAATTATCTCCTAAGTCAGTCTATTGGTATATTCAACTGCCTCTTTAGGTATTCAAATTATTCCTTAATGTTGTATTATATATTCACCTATAATATGAATATTATTGTATGGAATATTTCTCATATTGTTCTTCAACTCATTGTGTAATAGCAATTATTCGTCTCTATATTTTTCTTGTGCAATCTATGTGAATACTATTTAACTGTACAATATTTTCCTGTCAGAATCTAATTAGGTATCAGAGCCCAGTCAGGCTATTCTAATATTCCTCGGATACTTCCATTGATGCACCAAAAGCAGTTGAGTTCCACATAATCCCTGGAATAATTGCATTTCTCCCTATGGATTATGTCCAAAGAAGTCTATCCAGGTGTGCTGCACCGAGAAAATGTGCTCATTGTCTAAGTAGAGGTTGATTTATCTTACATAAATTTTCTTTCTAGTTTTGTGCAGGAATTTAGTTCTCTCACTAGTAGTGCAACAAAAAATCATGGATCTATATAAGATATTAACCTTGAATTCCTTCAATTATCATGAATTGAAAGCCAAAATTGAAATATTGTTGTGCAACAGAGGTCTCTACATACTTACTATGGCCTTATAAATAGATCCTAATGCACTTATTGAGAAAGCAAGGTGGCATAACACGAAGGATGAATCTTATGGCTTGCTTTGTCTCTCTCTCTCTCTTTGGAAATTCTTTTCGATCTTGATGGATTAACATGCCCTAATAAAGTGTAGATCAAAATTTAATCCCTCTTCGGAAATAAAAATGAACTTAGAGGACATCAATTGGAGAAGGATTTAATCTCATCAAGACCAAGTGAATTCGAAACTATTGAGGAGTTCATCACCAAGTTTAAGTCACTAGTGCTTTTTGTCAAGCAGTGTGGTATTGAGAAGAAGGAAGAGAAATTAGTCCTCTCCATTATATCAAATATGGGTTTGGAATACTCATTTTTTGTGTCAAAATTCCATCCTACTAAGTTTGCAATTCAAAATTGGAGGATTCCATTTCTAAATGCATTCATATATTCTCTCACTCAAGAGAAGGTCAAGTTGATTAAAATGGGGACTCTCAAAACCTCAAAGGATAATTCTCTTGCAGCTCTTGGAAGGAATAATTTCAATTCCAAATGAAAGCTAAAAGTTAAGGAGAAGAAGTCAAACTCAAACTCCGAAGATGAAGGTTCTTATTACTACACTGATGAAGGCTCAAATTCCAAGAAGAAGGGAAACAAGAAAGGAATATCAAAGTGTACCTATTGCATCAAACCTTCTCATAATGAGAAATACCATTTTAAAAATAATATAGACATCATGACTCAATTTATCGAAAGGAACAACATTGATGTTCCATATTTTGCAAGAAAAGAAGGAAGGGAAAATTTTGTTGATCCTCGCGGGCACTGTTACACTACGCAATTCAAAGGTAATGATTTTCATGATTTGATTGCTAGAATAAAGTGTTTTATTGATGTATCTGATTTTGATACTCATTCTGATATCTTAAAATAATAAATTTCCTTTCCTCCCTTGGAAAATATACCTATCAGCCTCCCAGAGCCATCTCGTCTCAATACTAGTTCTTTATCACTAGTTTTTGACCTGCCTTCATCAAAATATTTCAAAATACATTCAAAATCTTATTTCTATGATTTAGAATATTATTTAAAGGATTATATGCAGGTTATGACACCCCTATCGCATCCATTTGATGATCAGAATACCCTATACTCCCAAATTCTTCAGTTGATAAACTAGACAATTTCATGGTTTCCTATACTGTATCACTGGTGAAAGTTGTTATCATGTATTTGTTTTATGTCATTGGTTGGTTTCCTTATCATTTTCTATATGTGGGTTTCTTTTTAAAAAAATTGGATCTGATATAAAATTTATTAGGTCGAATTTTAGATCCTTATACTCTCCATATTTTCCCAATTGTCAATGTAGACTAGTTGTACCTAGTTTTCCTACTGTGACTCAACCGTATTTTGGAGCCACTATACCTTGGTTTTTTTATACTCCATATGACTTAAATTATGGTATTTAATATCCTTATAATATCTATTAAATAATTATAAAGGTTTCACATAAGTTTGGAAAGAAGGTTCATGATTGGGTTCACCATTATGCAGCTACACTAGAAGTTGAGCAAGGTTATTTCATTGATGTTCTTTGGTTAGGAGATGATTGCACATGTCTCTTTTCCATCTCTGATTCTATGTTCATATATGATATTTTATGTTGTCACATCAAGAATCATTCATACAATGCTCCTTCATCACTAGAATATGACCTTCAAGGGGATTCTCCTCATGTTTTTTTGTCTACATAGCATTGGAAAACCAATACATGATGAAGGCATCTACAACAACTCCAAAGTGTTTTTCACCAAGAAGTAGTACATTTTCTTAATCAAGTTAAGAACAAGACAAAGTGAAATTATTCATTTAATTTCTATCTCATTGTCCATTTTTTAGGAAGGATTTTCCCCATGCAGTTTTTCCTTTTCCCTCATTTTACATCGATAAATAAATTTTTTACATTTAGATTGTAATGGGTGACCTTTGGTATTAGTTACCAGGGCCCAGTTTGTCCAAATTTAGGATTAAAGGGGGGTGTTAGGAATATTATTCATCCTCCCTTTGACCACAATAGTATATTTACATTTCCCTAGCTTAGGAGGTCTTCATCACTTCACCAGTGCATGGGGGACACATCTAGTTTACATCTGCCACTTACTACGCCTCTCTGCATGAATTTTGGTGCTCTAGGGATCAATCCCTATAATTTAGGAACCCACTTGGAGTGTCACTAGCTGTTTCTAGTAGTTGACTCTAGTAGGTATTCATTTTTGTCTAGTTGTGCTATGATCCCCATTAGTTAGATCACTCCCAGTGTCCTTAGTGCCATTTTGCATGATTCAAGGGAATATTGGTGCCTTTTTTCACCTACCCTCTTTAGTTAACTGGTTTTTAACTATTTTAGTCAACTAGAGTTGCACTAGTTAGATCTAGTGGTGATTTTTCCACACCGAGTTAGCTCCTAATTCAGTATTGGTCGGTAGATTCAACTTCCTCTCTAGGTATTCGAATTATTCCTTGATTTTGTATTATATATTCACCCATATTGTGGATATGATTGTGTGGAATATTTCTTGTATCGTTCTTCAACTCATTGTGTAATAGAAATTATTCTTCTTTATACTTTAGTTGTGCAATCTATGTGAAGACTATTTATGTCCCAAGATCTTCCTATCGGAATCTAATAAGATACAAAACTTTCACACTTGTAGAAAATGTTTAGTTAACAAAACATCAAATTTGCATGGTAAAAGCAGATATCATTGTTATGGAGGACAACCAAACAAAAAGCAAAGTAAGGTAAAAAATTGCGATTAAAATGAATATGGGAAATATCAACAGAGATGAAGGAAAGAAATTAAGTGATACATTGAACCCATTGCTACACAATCTGGATTTACAACAAAGCCAACAAGATTAGATCTCATTGTTGGAATCTGACAACTATTGAGCTTACCTCACCACCACTATTTGTAATGCTACTTGGCTAAGAGTTTGTGATAAATAGCACCTAGACAATGAAATTAACCATCTGAACGTCATCTTGAAGGAAAAATGGCTATGAACAAGGTCAGTTTAAGAGGGTTGTTAACATGGAAAACAAAAAAAAAGATTAATAAAAAAGGGGAAGGATCAATTAAAAGAGTCTCTCTTCCATACATTAAGGGGACCAGTGAAAAATTGGACAAATTTTTAAGAAAAAAGAACATCAAAGTGGCATTTAAACCTATCCATACTATTAGGAATTTGGTTGACTCCCTTAAATACCCTCTCAGATCGGGTGCATGAAAATGGGTTTACTTACTCCCTTGCTCTTGTGGGAAGATATATGTTCGTGAAACCAGAATATCAATAAACACAAAACTAAAATAGCATTGCATGGACCTAAGACATGAAATATATGTTAGGGTTATTATTAATCCTCCCTTGACCACATTAGCCTATTTGTTTATTTCTCTAGGTTAGGATTTCTTCATCACTTCACTAGTGAGCTTACCCTCTTAATTTAATTAGTTGTGAGCTTTTGTTCACCTACCCTCTTCAGTTAATTGATTATGAACTATTTTAGTGATCTGGAGTTGCACTAGTTAGCTCTAGTGGTGATTTTCCCACGTTGAGTTGTCTCCTAAGCCAGTATAAGTATATTCAACTTCCTATTTACACATCGAATTATTCCTTGATTTTTTATTATGCATTCACCCATAATGTGAATATTATTCTACACAATATTTCTCATATTGTTCTTCAACTCATTGTGTAATAACAATTATTCTTCTCTATATTTTTCTTCTGCAATCTATGTGAAGACTATTTTTGTCCCAAGATTTTCCTATCAGAATCTAATATGGTATCAGATACTGGTCATGCTATTCTAATATTCCTCAGATACTTCCATTGATGCACAAGAAGCAGCTGTGTTCCACATAATTCCTCGAATAATTACATTGCTTCCTCTGGATTCTGTCCAAAGAATTCTATCCAGGTGTGTTGCACCGATAAAATGTGCTCATTGTCAAAGTAGAGGTTGATTTATCTTACATAATTTTTCTTTCTATTTTTTTGTAGGCATTCAATTCTCTCACCAGTAGTGCAACAACAAAGCATGGACCTATTTAAGATAGTAACCTTGACTTCAATTTTCATGAATGGAAATCCAAGGTTGAGATATTGTTGTGCAACAGAGGTCTCTACATAGTTACTATGGCCTTATAAATCGAGCCTAATCTAGTTGTTGAGAAAGCAAGGTGGCATAACACAAAGGATGAAGCTTATGGATTTATTTGTATCTCTCTCTCGCTCCGAAACTTATTTTCCATATTGATGGATTAACAGGACCTAATTAAGTGTGGATCAAACTTGAATCCCTCTTCAGAAATAAAGATGAACTTAGAGGACATCAATTGGAGAATGAGTTAATCTCATCAAGACCAAGTGAATTCGAAACCATTTACTAATTCATCCCCAAGTTTAAGTCACTAGTGCTTTTTCTCAACTAGTGTGGGATTGATGAGAAAGAAGAGAAATTAATCCTCTCCATCCTATCAAACATGGGCCTAGAATACTCAGTTTTTTGTTTCAACATTCCATGCTACTAAGCTTTCAATTCAAAATTGGAGGATGCCATCCATGGATGCATTCATAGATTCTCTCACTCAAGAGAAATTCAAGCTGATTAAAATGGGGATTCTCAAAACCTCAAAGTATCATGATTGCAACTCTTGAAAGGAATAATTTCAAGTCCAAAGGAAATCTAAAAGTGAATAAGAATAAGCCAAAGTCAAACTGCGAAGCTGGAGGTTCTTATAACTCTACTAATGAAGGCTCGAATTCCAAGAAGAAGGGAAACAAGAAAGGAAGATCAAAGTGTACCTATTGCATCAAACCTTCCCACAATGAATAATATTGTTTTTAAAATAATATCAATATCATGACTCAATTTCTTGAAAGGAACAACGTTGATGTTCCAGATTTTGCAAGAATAAAGGAAGGGAAAATTATGTTGATCTCCACGAACACTATTACACTATGCAATTCAAAGGTAGTGATTTTCATGTTTTGGTTGCTAGAATAAATTATTTTCCTTATGTCTCTGATTTTGATACTCATTCTGATATATCAGAATCAGAAATCTCCTTTCCTCCCTTGGAAAAGATACCTATCAGTCTCCCAGAGCCATCTCCTCTCAACACTAGTTTTTTTATCACTAGTTTCTTACTTGCCTTCATAAAACTCTTTCAAAATCCATTAAAAGTATTCTTTATATGATTTATAATATTATTTTCAGGCTTATATGCAAGTTATGACACCCCTATCCCATCCGTTTGATGCTCAGAAGACCCTACAATTCCGAAATTCTTTAGTTGGTAAACTCGACAATTTCATGGTTTCCTATACTGTATCACTGGTGAAAGTTGTTATCATATATTTGTTTTCTATCATTGGTTGGTTTTTCTTATCATTGGATATATGTGGCCTGCTTTTAATTTTTTTGGATCTGAT
The DNA here is from genome assembly GCA_001517045.1 of Pseudotsuga menziesii. Classification (NCBI taxonomy): domain Eukaryota; kingdom Viridiplantae; phylum Streptophyta; class Pinopsida; order Pinales; family Pinaceae; genus Pseudotsuga; species Pseudotsuga menziesii. The sequence continues at coordinate 106,000 of LPNX011007460.1, forward strand.
ATAACCTTTATTAGGTCCAATTTTAGATCCTTATATTCTCCAGATTTGCCCAATTGTCAAAGTAGACTAATTGCACCTAGTTTTCCTACTGTGACTCAACTGGAGTTTGGGGCCACTATACCTTGGTTTTTTTCTACTCCATATGAATTAAATGATGATATTTCATATCCTCATAATATTTATTAAATAATTACAAAGGTTTCACATCAATTTGGAAAGAAGGTTCATGATCGGGTTCACCATTATGTAGCTACACTTAAAGTTGAGCCTGTTTATTTCATTGATTTTCTTTGGTTAGGAAATTGTTACACATATGATATTTTATTTTCATATATGATATTTTATGTTGTCACATCAAGAAGTATTCATATAATTCTCCTTCATCACCAGAAGATGAGCTTCAAGGGATTTTCCTCATGTTTTTTGTCTACACAACATTCAAAAATTGATACATGATGAAGGCATCTACAACAACTCCACAATTTTTTTCACCAAGAAGAAATACATTCAAATTATTCAAGTGAAGAAAAAGACAAAGTGAAGATATTCATTTAAATTCTATCTCATTGTCCATTTTATAGGAAGGATTTTCCCCATGCGGTTTTTCCTTTTCCCTCATTTTACATGGATAAATAACTTTTTTACATTTAGATTGTAATGGGTGACCTTTGGTCTTAGTTACCAGGGCCCATGTTGTCCAAATTTAGGATTAAAGGGGGGTGTTAGGATTATTATTAATCCTCCCTTTTACCACATTAGTATATTTGTTTATTTCCCTATCTTAGGAGGTCTTCATCACTTCATGAGTGCATGGGGGACACATCGAGTGGACATTTGCCACTTACTGTGCATGTCTGCATGAATTTTGGTCCTCTAGGGATCAATTCCTATAATTTAGGAACCCACTCGAAGTGTCACCAACTGTGTCCAATAGTTGAATCTAGTAGGTATTCAATTATTTCTAGTTGTGCTCTGATCCCCATTAGTTAGATCACTCTAAGTGTCTCTAGCACCAATTTGCATGATTCAAGGGAATATAGGTGCCTTTGTTCACCTACACTCTTCAGTTAACTGGTTGTGAGTATTTGTTCACCTACCCTCTTCAGTTAACTGGTTTTGAACTATTTTAGTGATCCAGAGTTGCACTAGTTATCTCTAGTGGTGATTTTCCCACACTTAGTTACCTCCTAAGTCAATCTAGGCTGGTAGATTCAACTTCCTCTCTAGGTATTCAAATTATTCCTTGATGTTGTATTATATATTCACCCATAATGTGAATATTATTGTATGGAATATTTCTCATATTTTTCTTCAACTCATTGTGTAGTAGAAATTACTCTTCTTTATATTTTTTCTTGTGCCATCTATGTGAAGACTATTCATGTCCCAAGAACTTCTTGTCAGAATCTAATAAGATACAAAACTTTCACACTTGCAGAACATTTTAGTTAAAAAAACATCAAATTTGCATGGAAAAAGAGGATATCATTGTTATGGAGGACAACCATACAAAAATGAAAGTAAGGGAAAAAATTGAGATTAAAATAAATCTGGGAAGTCTCAACAGAGATGAAGGCAAGAAATTAAGTGACACATGGAACCCATTGCAACACAATTTGGCATTAAAACAAAGCCGATGAGAGCAGATCTCATCATTGGAATCCAACAACTATTGAGCTTACCTCACCACCACAAAGGTCTCCCAACAATGATCCTTACAGTAAAGGATCAAAACATTGAGTTATAAAAGGTTTCATGCATCTCCAACTTATTATAGAACTAGTAACTAAATATTTGTTTATCTATAGCTATGATAGATAGGAAATGAATCAATTTAAGGTACATAACTTTGCATGCTAATAAAAAATACCTCTTATTTTCCAACAGTACATGAGGAGTCCACACTAACCTATGAGTTTATCCAATACCATCTGTTAGTCAAGGCAAGAGCACTTGAGGATTTTGCACTAACCTTGGATTTAAACCAACATCATTTATAATTTACAATAATTCATCACATGCAATATACATAGAGAAGATCCATCACATGCAATTTACATTGAGAAGTTTCCACGATAGAGAATAGAAAATGTTTCAAATGGATTTCCACATTCACAACCATTCCTATATATAGACTTGTTTACAACCAAAAACATTTTTTTTTATTGAATAAATTGTAAGGCTAAATTTTTTCTAGCAAGAAATATTAGCTAATTGCTTAGGTAAAAACACGCTAAATCTAAATCGTCCCCCCAATTAATCTCACAAAATACTAACTAAGTTTCATGTAGAAAACTTCATTTTTAAAAATAGTTTAACCTACCTTGTTGACCATAGAAATGTTATGCACTAGAGAATTTATGTCTGTTGCATGCACTTACGAATTGTTTTTAAAATGGACACATTAAAAAATTTATTTGAAACTATCAATGTCTTTTTGTGTCAGGAGGCACTTTCTACAACCCAATATGTCACAGAAGTGTAATTCCATGCTCAACATAGTGATGACATGTGGAGCTTAAATAAAATAATAATATTTTAACTAAATAGAAATTTTACAATGTGAGATCTAATTTAAAGTTCAAAACCAATATGAGGGAGAAGTATGATTCCTCAACATGGAACTAGCACAGGGAACTTTAATAAAATTAGGAAATATTATATAAATACAATTTTCACAATATCAACCCTAACATAAAGTTCAAAATCATAGAAGTATATATTCCAATTAATAAAACTAGAAAGATAGTGAAGCTTTGATACTTCTTGCTATGAAATGTGGGAGTTGAGCCATAATTAAACCATGATTTGGATACAATACATTTACATATTAAACCAATATGGATCCCTCTTAAGTTTTGATCTAGAAATGGCCAAGAGGGATCAAATCACACTTGAGTTGTAAGAGTTCCCTCAAATTTTGAACTTTAAAAGAGGTTTGCACCTTAAGGGGATTTTATCCATGTTGGCACTCAAAATAGCTAGACTTAAGATGGATCTCTACTAGTATAAAATATTTTAACCTAATTTCAATTGGTATGGTATGGATATGCATTGGCACAACTCAATAGTAATATAGAAGTGCAAAGAGAGTTTGAAAAAATGATGGATATTTTTTATCAAATATTTTTAACTACCTCAGTGACTTTAGTGTCGTTATGCAACAGCATGTGTCATATTAAAGAGCACCAATGAATTATATAGATTAATGTTCATTGGTATCTATACATCGTATTGGCACATTGGAGAGAAGAAAAAACATTTGCTAAAACATTTAGTCACCTAATCTGCTAGTAAAAACAACTAAGGGGGAAGTGTTTCGACAAAAACATTTGTTAAATGTTGTTTTCATTTTTGTGGCATATGTTTACCACATGATTACTTTTATTATCTTTTAATAAGGTATGCTAAACTAGTGATACTCAAATGAGCATCTTACCTTTGTCAATTCCACATGTTGATTAACTACCTAAATGTTTGTGCATATAAGATATCAAACTTGCCAATTCACACTATAGCATGTTATACATATGTATTTTGGGATGTTACATTGGAGAACCTTACAATAACCAAGATAAATCAAACCCTTTTCTTGTATATAAGACTAGGTATGGTTGGCTTTATAAGATCACTTAGCCCTGTGTCCCTAGCATGCTTAACAATTTGTTACTAATTTGATGAGTAGATTCACTAATTTATAATGGATATTTTGGCACCAATAAGACATCACAACACCTCTAGAGGTATGTTTTCGGCTCATTATGAATAACTAAGATGAAAAATAAGATTTCATTGCCAATTATGTTGTCATTGAACTCAACCACCTATGGGATAGTTCTTCACTGGGCATCATGGAAGCTCCTAGATTGGAAACTCCAATATTCAATCGCCTTCCACTACTAGATAAATGGATATATAAATGTTGTCAATTACACATTGCTATAACTTCTTTGCATTTATTATGCTTGGAATAAACAATAGGATATATCTCTTCACATTTTCTATCATAGTTACAACAAAATATTTCACTCTTGAGCTGAACATTCATTATTTGATGTTTTCTATTGATATTGGCCATTGCCAACTTGGTCCACTCTTACATTATCTCACTTAAGTCTAGCGACTCAACACTAAAAAAAAGGCATTTTATACGTGAAATTACTCTCCATGTTAGACACAATGATAGAGGAGGTGCTATGCAAGACTTTAGAGAAATACATGACCCTTTATACCCAACACCAAGCACCAATTGTATTCAACATTGGCGATTGATTATGGTTGCGCCTACAAAAACAATGTTCTAAGGGAAAGAAACACCAACACTTAACTTCTGATGAAGATACTTTGTTAGAACTCTTCTCTATAATCACTGAGAAGAAGGGCATACCCTACTAAGGCTCTGTACTTCATAAAATCTTCAAGTGCATGTAGGGACAATTCTTGCTCAAACAAAGAAGACTGGTTACTTGAACCAAATAAGAATACTCACACCACAACGAGGGAACCATTATATTACATGGAGGTACCACTCCATTATGGTTCCACCCTTGGCATGAGGATCAAACTATATTGAGGCTTATGCTAGGGAACCACTATGTTAATTGTTTTCTTAACCGTTGATAATAGTAATTTTTTATAGAGAGGCATTTATGTTATAGAAAAATACACTATACACCAAGCCACATAGATGTTAAGCATACCATGAACTTAGATTGAGAATTTTTTTTAAGATTTTCACATAGGCAGGGAAAAAGAAAAACATCAAACTTACTAATATCTAGACCAGCCAACCATTATATTAATAGGAGATACTACTTATTTTAGCTACTTCCATTAACATATATATAATAGTCCATTACAAGTGAACCACTTCTCTCTATATATAATAGTTCATTGCAAATGGACAACTTCTCTATGGGAAGGTTCAGTATCCAAGATAGTGGGAAGAGACCCAATATATATATATATATATATAACAACTTCTCTATGGGAAGGTTCAGTTTGTTAGGCATCCAAGATAGTGGGAAGAGACCCAATATATATATATATTAAAAGAATATAAAGGCATTTTTATCACTATCTGCCATCCGAGTGATCTACAAGCGAGTTGTCTAAAGAGGGGACTTTTTTACCTATGTTTCTCGCTGGTTTTTACTATTTTTTTTGCCATAAATGACGGAATTTTCAAAATGTTAAAAAACATTGCTAGATCTTACAAAGTGTGAGTTTCCTATCACCTGATTTCATTTCTGAACTTAAAATCGCTCAACAAACAACAATTTTATGCCAAGCATTTACAATAACATATTAATAAACACTTTATATGTACTGTGTTGCTTTTTTTTGGTTGGCATATTACAAGTACTGTGGTAGGCCAGGCATTTACAATAACATATTCTCTCTCTACAGATAGAAACATAAGATGGCAGGAGCATAGTTGCACATGTGATGGCACTGCGATTCAGTTAATTTTCGGCGTTTTCTGGAAGAAGAATCTATCCGTTAAACGACAAATGTATAGCGGTACTCAGGGAGAGCACAAACTGAACTGCATTGAATGACAAAGAATGTCAGCACGCCAGGTAAAGGAATTTGAAGCGAGAAAATGTCTGATAGGCTGAGTCAGCTTTTGCAATTTATTATTGTAAAGTGACTTTTCGCAGGAGACTTCCCACTCAAGAAACCGTGTGGATACCCACCTTCTTCGTCCCAAAACTTTTTGCACTATCCATTTTCTTTCTCAACCGTTACATCATTGGATTTTGTATAAAGATTACATCGTTTTGTTTTTTCTAAACTATTTAGTTATTTAATATTTGGTTACATTATGATTTTTTATTATAATAAAAATATATTCGACAACTTTAACATAATATAAAATATGACCTATATCTAGATTTTACGATCTCAACAATCTAAAAAAAATTAATAATAAAAAAATCATAAAAATTAATCCAAATCTTGACCTATTTAGACTTCTCACACATGATTTGATTTATGTAAGAAAAAAAAAGCATAAAAATTAATCCTAAACTTGACCTATTTAGGCTTCTCACACATGATTTGATTTCTGCTTTACAACAATATATTTGATTTATCATGCTTCATCCTTAAAGTAAGTCTGGTGTTAGCATAGCTTAAATTCCACGTAGAGGACGGTTGTAAAAGGTTGGATTTGATAGGTCGTACTTGCAATTTTAAATAAGTTGAAAAGTTTGTATTGAAATGCTTTAGGGATAGTGCTGTTTCTATTAATTAACGATTTTAGTCAAGGAAATGCCTTATGTTTAGGGATAGCTTAAAAAGTAAGAGAAACGAATCAAATGAGTTCGACTATGCCGTCGCAAAAATTCCACACCAAATAAAATAACTAACCCCACACTTTTGCATTCCCCACCAACATTTACCACTATATATGAACAATTTCTTTTGGGCCATTTTGAATAATGCACATTCGTATATCTTGTAATAACATATTCCTCTCTATGTCATTTCGTATATGTCATATGATAATCTCAATAATTTATTATAGTGGGAGTAATTGGAAAAACGAATATAGTTTTATGCTATTGAGTTAAAATGTATATTTTATAAATTAAACTATATTTTAAAATATATAATATTTGGTATATATATATATATATATATATATATATATATATATATATATATAGGAGTAATTTATTATATTTAAATTATATAATTTCAATANTTTTGTTTGTGACTTATCGAACATTTAGCCTGAATAGGTGTGGCTCATTGGCGTAGCTTTTTACGAAGTCACGAGATCAAATCTCACCAGAGTTTACATGTGCGGATGTAACACACCTAAAAATTGTACATAATTTGTTTTTTTACATGCATTACTTTTACATTTACTTCGCAGAATCCTACGTCTTACTGCTACTAGTTTTAACAACTTTGTCCTGCCGGTTATGACAGGTTTGTTGATGCTTACGATGGCTCGTTCCTCTCGGAACCTTTAACCATGTTCACGCAGGTGATGTACTTTGTTTACATGTTCTTTATTTGTTTATCTTATACTTTCGAGGCTTGGGCCTAAACATAGTTTACACTATGTATGTAAAGACCTGCCCCTATGCATGAGAGGCTTAGGGTTTGTAGGCATATGGTCCTCCATACGACGACCTCTTAATATGAATAAAAAACGAGGATTTACCTGCTTATAAAATGGCATGGAACCGCATGTTTTTGGCCTTAATGTAATTCTTTATGATCCTACATGCGTTTGTTTTGATGCATCTCTTTACAATCCTTTATGTGCATGAGTGAATACTATCTCATATGAATTTAGCTACGGTTTATAGCTTATAATGCATAACCTATACTATGCATGAAATATGGTTTTAACATGATTATATGGTTGGCATGTTTTTATTCTATGTTTATGATTAAAACCCTTCCCAATACCTTAGCCTAACCCAACGCTAAGGCATAAGCATTTTTAATAAACTCATGTTCTAAAATACCATGGAAGGGGTATGGGTCTATCCATAACCCACGATGGCATTATGCCCCAAACCAAATCCATGGAGGTTCTAGCATAAGTGTATACGCTACATGAAGTGGTTTCGATGCAAGGTTTGACTTGACATGCTACAAGGTTTGGGTAAATGTTATAACCTAATGATCCAAGGCATAGGTTAAATGTTTGGCAAATAAACGGATCTATGGTTGGATTTGCAATGATTTCATTTGTAATGATTTTGGCCTTGCAAATTAAACGGTACCTTCGGTTGACATTTAAACATGTCCTGGTTGAGAGTTGGTAGCGCAACGAGGACTACGAGGCAGTACGAGATTTAATCCATGCCATACACCTGGATGGTGAGATCGTTAAAGTTCGATAGGGTTTTGAAAATGGTCATTACTCTTTCCTTAGCCCTCATTTGGTTATGTTTGTTGGTCGAAGGCTGGTTGAGGCTGAGCTCTGCTCTGTGTAGAACTTGCTCTGGTTTACTGCGTTCATGGCGTTGTTTGCTCCATTATTACTATGTTAATGGTCATTGTTTGAGGTAACTGCTTTTGAATATTTCCTCAGTCGACTTTCTCTCAACACTAGAGCTTCGACGAGCCTGCCAATGTTTTTTGTCATGCGGCTAGTATGTTTTGATAGGTGAGTAAATTTTGCCAATCTGTAGTTTATCAATTGTTTTACAGTAGCTGTGTTTCAATCAAATACTACAATTTTATTTTTGGTGGTTGCAGGCTATGGAGGAATAAGGGGGCTCGGAGGAGCCAACACTCCCTGGCCCTCGTTCCCAAGTTCCAAGGCAAGATTTCAACCCTTAATAAGTTACCACTAGGTTTTTACAATTATTATTATTATGAAGTGATGATCACTAATTGCAAATGGAATCACTGCAAGTTCAGAATTGGAGAAGGAGGTGACATGGTCACCTCCTCCCAGGCCCGCATTTCCAAACGCCCAGGTAACTCCCTTTCAAACAAAATTTCCCCTTCGTTTAGTCTTTACATAGATTTAACATACAATTAATAATCTAGTCTAACATGGTTGCAGGTGGAGCTAAATATGGGCATGGAAACAAGTGTGAAGGCAATCATTGAAAAATATAAGTTTCTTTTAATACCAAAAGTGTGACAGGAAACCCTTAGGGTTTAACCTGTTATTGTAAAGGTCTTATGTCCATTTTACCTTTGTCATTATTGTAGATGTATTTATTGTCTTCAATACTTCTTGTGTAAACTATTGATAAAAAACACAGGGACCTGGCCTTGGAGCCTGTACGATTTTTGTTAAGATTTTAAGCATGTGTAAGGTTGTTTGACTTACAACGGCCATCCTCGATGGTCTGAGAGTCGTATGAGATAGTGGTTAATAAAACAAAAGGTTGTTTTGATTAAGAAATTCTTTGTAATGTTTTTCTTTGTATAATGTGAATGTAAACTTGTGTAAGATTTAATGGTGGACATGAAATGGCTTATGGCCATCATGTATACGGTTTTTCTTAAGGTAGTTAGATTGTGATTCCCGTAGGGTCTGTGACTTTGTAAAAAGAAATGAATCACTGGTTGTAGGTAATGGCAGCCATTTGACATGGGATTGCAACCATCTTATGTGTTCTTATTCTGCAATAAAGATAATGGTTTACACCTGCGAATATGTATTTGTTTAAGTAAAATATCTTTATGGGACTCTATCCCACGATCTCTGTAAGTATTGAGATCTGACGTATATTTGATCGAGGCTCTGCCTCTGTAAAAACTAGGGTAGAGTATTATATAGATTGCACTTTTATTTAATTTACTTGTGAGTGCTTTAAAGTTATAACGAAATGTCTTAATGATAACATATCTTAGTAGCCACAATGTGGACTTACCTGCAATACTGATTTCACTGCCGTGATAATAGACGTGATAGCTAGTTTATCAGTCAGTTGTAGATTTGATTTAGATTATTTTTCTATTATCTAAATCCTGCTGGTGAATGTTAATAGGATCCTCGATCTGTAAGTTGATTTCCTTTCAATGATTTCATGGTTATATTACTACATATCAATGGTTAAATTTCTCATAGGACTGTGGAATAAATATCTCAAGGATATTTGATCCATGATCTTGATAGTGAAAGAGAGTATGTTTTTAGCCATCCAACCTTTGACTGTTTATAATTGATTGAGAATTTATTTTATAGTACGCAGACAGACCTAGCGGTTGTCCAATAACCTTCTTCTTGATTCTATTTAATTAAATACTTTGAAGGGATTCGATCTCGTGACCTTTACAGTGCCTTCTAATGTGTGGAGAAAATGTTTGGTTTGATTTGGGGTTTGTTTTAGCGTAAATTAGATAGATCTGGAGGTTATCTTAATGCTTGTAATATTTTATTAATTATGTCACCTTTGTAGATGATTTGATAATCGTATATCTATTGTGTTGAGTTGGTTATGGGATTTGCATAGTTTAATTAAGGTACTTTTATGTAAGTACTTACGATAGTAACATTCCTATATAAATCTTATTTGATTCTAAATACCTCAAATTAAACCTTATGAGTTATATTACTTTCAAATATTATTTTAATGAATTATGTCTATAATTATTCTAAATACTATAGATCTATATGACAATAAATTAAAATTTGACAGTGTTAATTTGTGTAGGAAATTTGGATGAATACTATGAAAGTGGATTCCATTCGCTTATGTTGAATAATGCAGATTAAGAAAAAATTTAAGAAAACGAGGCAAATAGGAAATATACAGTCGAATATAGGATTATGCTATACAGATTAGAAATAGGAGATTTCATTCCATTAGGTACAAGATACAAGTATACCATCAGTAAGCTAATTGAAAACAATTATAATTTACATTAATCTACTTCAGATCTGGGATTTAAATATATTCTACAACATTTAAAAATATAAAGTATGAACCTGGCACCAACATTGGGATAACAAAAGTGGAGAAGTTGTTCCTCCCAACAAACTCCTAGAGAATCCAAGTTGCTTGCTCCAGAACCCCTGAGCATGTTCGCTAAACCACAAGATAAAAATACTTCTATGTGCCATATCTTGCATTTAACAGATGCTAATCCCCGTCCAATGCTAGCCTCATGTTGCTTGTGGACATACTAATTTATAGTATTTTTCCTAGGACTTGGTAATTTATGAACCTCCTGCCCCTTAGCACTCAACTAGGAGTTGTGACCTGATTTGTGTGGATGATGCCTCTTGCATCTTGAGTTCTCACTCAGTGGCTTCTACCACTTGTCTTTTTCAGCAAACAAGGCTTTAACAACTATATCCACTTTTGTCCCCCCTTCAACATATTTTATTAAATAAAAATGTTTTTATTACAAAAAAAAAATTATTCTTGACTTTTTTGTCAAAAATTAATAAAAAATAATAAAATAATAAATAAAGTATTTTTCCAACATAATTAATAACAATTATTAATTGAGAAGTATTACAATGAAACATTTCAAAATAATCCAAAAATAAAAGGGAAAAATATGCAAATTATATTATAAACTCTATTCTTAGTATTTTCAAAACTTTAATTAATATCAATAATTTAATATTTTTGTTGGTCTCTTTGGGCAGACCCGGGTTTACTATTATGTACCAACAAAACCCCTAGCTCACTGGCCCTTTCGGCGACAGACTGCAGAACGGCCTGAAGTCTCACCCGAAGTGATCCTAGATGGGGCAGTTAAAGACTCAGGTGTCCTCAACCAGGTTCTGTAGCATCCTAGGTTTCTCTTGACTCTGGTTAACCGGTGGGATCTCTCTGTGAGATGTCGTTTCTCTCTTCCTAGCTGAATCGGCTATGGAACTAGCTCTTATCACATCACGGCTTCTAGGACGATGCGCAAACTTTCTCTTCTGCTCGACTCTTTACCTGTGATATCTCACATCGTGGCTCCTCCGATAGTGCGATATCACCTTTCTGTGCTGCGATAGCTTCTATAGTAAGACTCAATATGACTCTCCAACTGTCAAGGTCCAAAGGATTTCTTTCTGGGTATAATAGCTCAGTTAACCTTCACAAGGGTGTTAAACAGCTTCACTTAAGCTTCTTCAGTCTATTATGCTTAGCATCTACTACGCTCAACTTACTGAACTAAATATACAGGAATCACTTAACACAGTAACTGATAGCTATCATGAATCAAGCACTAATAAACTCATATGCAGAATACTTGACAAATTCAACTCGCACTTAACCGTCTATATTACTGTAAACTGAAGGATAACATACATGCATTCATTAACTGTTAAGCAAAGCTCATGTAATAGGTAACAGATAGCAAATAAGTAAACATAATCACATGAAACAATCGCACAACACACGGATTTTACGTGGTTCACTTCCAGGGGGGGAAGCTACGTCCACAGGAACTGGTTTTTATATTATATCTTGAGAGAGTAAACACAGTTCTGCTGCAACCTATTATGCAGCTTGAGATCTTCTGGGAAACTCTGCGCACACAGCGGGGAGCCCTTCTCTTAGATCTCTCTCTTTCTATATTTCCTTCTTCTTACAATATACTCTTCCTCTCTCTCTCTCTCAATCCCTACAGATTGTTACATTCATGCTCAAGGAGCCAACTACTGGTTACAGTAAGATAATACAGACTTAACAACAGAACCAGAGCTCGACTCAAAGAACAGCTAACTAACCACTAGCTAATTGTCTATCTGAATGTCTAGTGAGCTAACAGACCAACTGACTAGCTAACCTTTCATAATACAAAATACATGCTTATATAGGTGGCCCGAAGGTCTCACCATGATATAACACTGTGGGCCTTTCCCAACAGTAACCTAAAACCCTAACTGTGACAGTCAGCCTATCTGTACTTTGAACTGCCGCTTTTCGTCACACCACAGCTTTCTGCAGTCTTCTGCGATTTCGGTGCTGAACGCGGGTATGGGCGTCGCTTCCTCGGTCGCTCCCCTTCTGTCCTTTGTCTTCAATACCTCGGCCCGTTGCTCCTTTTCCTTTATGAGGGTAGCTGAGCCCTCCTGTCTTCATCGCTGCCTTAAGTGCAGTGGTTGAGCTCTCTCTTCTCAGCCGCTCAGGTACTATTTCCTTTGACTTTCTTGTCCTAATATAGCAGCTTTTCCTGTAGCTGCGGGGCCCTACTCCAACAGTCCCCTAACACTTACTTGTGGCTCGTCCCCAAGCCACTAACAATTGGCTTCTCTTGCTGTAGCTTCTCCTTGGATTCCTGCGAAGTCCTTATGAATCTTTCTCTGAGTCCTGCAACTTCGTTATCCATAGCTTTGACATAGTCTTATGCCACTTTCTCTAAAATAGTGTCAACACTTTCCTTAAGTAAAGTTCCAGAATAAATGGCGGACCATTTATAGGCTACTAAATTTGTTGCAACGATCTCACCTCCTGCTACCTCGGTCTGTTTTGTACCATTCACCTCAAATTCTACTGGAGCGCTTGTTCGAGCAGATTCATCAAAGCCATCATCATTCTGAATATATGGAAAGGAGATGTCTTTCAGCATACATCTAAGTTGATCTTCATTCCGATAATTTGACTTTACTTGGATATATGCACATTTGTAAAACTTCCATGAGGAGACATGTCCTTTTCCAGCTTTAATGTAACTACCTTCTTTGACATTTTCTGTATCTCTCTCATGTTCAACATCTCTACTGCATTCCTTTCCCGTTTCCTTTTGTTTTTCTGAGTCTCGAATGCCTGTTTCTTGGTCCTTTCTTTCCATGAGATCTTCTGGGAAACTCCACGCACATAGCTGGGAGCCCTTCTCTTTCTTTTTCTCACTTTTCTTCTTCTCTGTTTTCTTATCTTTAGTGATCTTCTCGTCTTTCTTCTTCTCTGTTCTGGGTTGGACTCTTCTACTATTTGAGCTTGACTCCTCATCCTTGGCGTCTGTCTGACCTGTGGTGCACCTAATTTCACAACCCTGGGCGGTGTCGTCATAGTAGACGCGAGGCCACCATGCTGGAATTGTCGCACAACGTCTTCTAAAGGTTCCTTCTTGGACATACACCACCTGGTGCAATACTCTGGACTGGAAATGGCTGCAAAAATAGGGAAAACTAGCACTCTGTAATTGAAGTATCTCTGCACAAGGAAAACTCTACAAATTACTCTATATCTCTCAGAAATCACAAAAGTAACCCTTCTGTGTGAATGATCTATGTATTTATAACGAAGGCTATAATCTCTGAAGCAATGGTCACTTAGGCTGGACCCGTCGGTGGTATTTATTGCATGGACAAGACAACACCCCTCATTTTGATCCTCATTATTTGCTGAAAATCTGATCAAATTTCCTTCGAAAATTGTGCACAGGCGCCGGTCTCGACCAAGATTTACCAAATCTGGGAAAATCACTATACTGTTTCCAAATCTAGGGCAACAGATACCTGTCGTATCTGGATTAACTGCTTGGAAGAAGGTGAAGTGATTGGCCCTCTGTCCCTTTTCAAAATCTTCTACGTGGCACGGGGAACATCGCATCGCTGCGATGTAACACCGCATCGTCCTGAACCATAATGCTGGTGTGAAAACTCCACAACACTCAAAAAAAATCTGCAACGTTCAAAGACTTGCGCAAAATAAACTTTTTGAATCATAGTAGGAAAGTTAGTTTTTTTTTTTCTTCATGCAGACTAGATGGGTGCGGTGCCTCCTTTCAACTACACTGGACATCTGCACTTGCTATGTCACGTCCCCTTCCCTCAACCGGCGAAGAGAACGCGATGAACGCATCAACACAACCGGGAAAAATGCCCCATGAACATAAACAGGATTCAAATGCTGAAATCAAGCATGCACAGATGCATTTATCTTCAATCATACAGCGGAAGCAACACAAACACATTCCAGCATTCGAACATCAATATAAATTACATAGATGCAGTGAACAGCAGTACTTATCTTTGATGAAGAATTCACCCGCAACCAGCTACGTCGCTGCAATGTTCCACCCAACCGTAGGCCAGCGTGCTCATCAGTCTCTCAGCAACACTGCCACCCCCGAGCTGGGCATGATTCCTCCGGAATAAGGGTCAATTGCAGGCTTAGACATAGCCAAGGGGACACATAACAGCCAAACCAACACTGCTGGGTTTCACAGGCTTTCAACAGACAATCCAAGCCAGCACAGTCCATGGTTCAACCACTGCATACCAGCAGCCGAACAACTTCATTCACTGCCCTGTGAAGAAGCAGAATGACCGGTGACGGTCCCAAGTGAAAGGTAAGACACAGCTCCATCCTATAAGGCAACTCAGAGTAGGTTTTGGCCCTAACGTGGCCAAAACAACTCAACAACAGCACCCAAACCAGGGTATATCAGTAGCCACAACACACAATGAAGGATAACAACAGCCCACAGTCCCAAAACAGGGAAAACGAATTCCTGAGTCATTCTTGGCCCTATCGTGGCCAAAATGACTCTCACTCGAATTTACAATGGCCCCCGAACGTAACAGCAAATACATTCACAACATGGGGAAGACTACAGCCCCGGAATCTACCAGTGAGCATAACCTACAGCAGGGAAAACAACCCAATTAATCTGTGAGACAGCCAAAAACGTGAATGGCCCTTCACAGTCAGTCTTGGATGCAAGAGCACGGCTCTCAGCTCACTATGTGTGCCCCAAACAGAAGAATTCTTGTGCGTGGGTAAACAATCCGACCCAGCAAGGAAAAGAACAGACAATGGAGGCCCTGCGTGAGGAAAAACGAATCCATTTTTGCCCGTGGATGCACCACTAACAGGAAGGACGCGAATTTGCAGTTCGTGGGTGCTCAGCAACTCGTGGAGCCCCAGAAAATGTCTGCGTGAGACTAAAATCACCCAGAGCCTGTGCGTGAGAAGCCAACAGACCCAAAATCGTGGTGAGTGAGTGAATAGACCAGGGAGGAGTGCGTGAGGGTGAAGAATGGCAAACGTGGGTGGAGTGAGCAAGTGGGTAAGGCTGACAGCCTGCCACAACCACCACCACTTCAGCAATAACTCCCCCAACCACTAGCTGAAGCATTAAAGAGGTTGACAAACAACAAAGGTGGCAAAACAACAAGGCAATGAAACATGGGTTTTTCCCCCATAACCAAGGTTTGACATCCCCCAACCCTTATCCTTTGGAACCATGCCCTTTTCATTCAACGTTGCATTGCCGTAGCTGGTTGTGGTTTTAGTTTTATTTGATGTGCGTGTTTACATGATGCCATATTAAAATGTGCCTTATAGCACGAGATGCCACCGGCAATTATCCCCATTGCCGAAACATACTCAACAAAATCGATGGTGGGGCTTTTGCCTTGAGCTCCTCACCACGATTAATTACAATATATACATCATGCAAACGGGGTCAAAACCGGGGACGTGACATGCTAGTTCTCTGAGTTAGGACTGGGAGGTGGGGTGGCTATCACTATAAAGCTTAAGTCTACTTCCATTGATCAAAGTAGGAACAAGCTCCCCATTCAGTTTACCTAGCTGAACGGCAGCTCCTTCTGTAACTTGCTGAATTTGATATGGCCCTAACCAATGCGTCTTGAATTTCCCTGGAAACTTAACAAACTTGCTGTCATACAAAAGCACTAGGTCTCCTATCTGAAAAATATTTCTCTTAATGTGCTTGTCATGCCAAGATTTTTCTTGTGCCTTCTGCACTTTTTGATGAAATCCTGCGATGAATCTGTCTTCCTCTAAGGCAAGCAGCTGCGCTAATCTTTCATTCACCGTATCTTCATCAGCCATCTCGGTAATTTGAGCAATTCTTAAACTGGGAATAATATATTCCATAGGAATAACAGCCTCTTGTCCATACACCAAGCTGAAAGGTGTGTGTCCTGTAAGTTTCTTGCATGTAGTCCTATAAGCCCATAATACAGCATTAACCCTGAGATCCCAATCATTTCTTTGGCTGTTACAGATCTTAGTAAGAGCATTCTTTAGAATCTTATTAAAATCCTCCACCGTACCATTAGCTTGTGGGTGGTAGGGAGTGCTCTTATGGTGCTGGCTTTGAAATTCCTCCGTTAAGGCCTCAATAGTGCGATTCAAAAAATGTGTGCCTTGATCACTCATCAAAATTGCTGGACATCCAAATCTACTAATGATGTTTTCAAAAATGAACTGTGCAACTGTAGCAGCATCACAATTCCTTACTGCTTTGGCCTCTGCCCATCTGGTGAGGTATTTTATTCCTGTGATGATGTATATTGCACCAGTTCGTTTCCCTGGTGGGTTGATAGGACCCACGAAATCTATAGCCCACTTGTCAAATGGCCGCAGCGTAATCTATGGTTGTAGCGGCATTTCATCTCTCCATGAAGGTTTTCCTACCCTCTGGCAGATATCACAACATCTGCAAAACTCCTTAGTGTCTTTATGTAAGGTAGGCCACCATAATCCTGCAGCTAGAATTTTCTGAGCAGTCAGCTTTCCTGTGAAATGACCTCCTGCGGTACCTGAGTGTGCTTCTCTAATAATGGCCTCTTTCTCGTGTGGCATAACGCATCTGCACAAGACTTCATCTAGACCTAACTTGTATAATTGTCTTGCGATCAAAGTGAAATCTGTTGCTTTCACAACTAACTGTTTCTTTTGCTACTTAGTAAAGTCAACTGGTGCCCACCCTGTAGTGAGAAAGTGGATAATATCCTCGTAATACTCATCTGTGATCTGGATAGAAAACAATTGCGCATTTGGAAAATTATCCTCTAAATTACTTGGTTCTTCTCCTGAGTCTATTCGCGATAGATTATCAGGTCCGGCATTTAATCTCCCTGGTTTTACAATAATTTCAAAATCATACTCCTGAAATAAGAGTAACCATCTGCAAATCCTTCCCCCTAACACTGGCTTATTGACCAAATACTTTAAAGCGGAATGGTCAGTGAACATCTTGAATGGGGCATCCAACAGGTAGTGCCTGAACATCTGTAGAGCATACACCATAGCTAATCCTTCTCTTTCTGTAGTGGTGTAGTTCTTTTTTGTTGTAGATAAGTTTCTGCTGGAGTACACGATAGGGTGATCGATGCCCCCTTCTCCTGGCTGTGTTAAGACAATGCCCAGTGCGATGCCAGATGCATCCACATGTACATGAAATGGCGTGTTCCAATCTGGAAATACTAAGATGTGTGTTGTAACCATCTTCTCTTTAAGAGTGTCTAAACTTTGCTGACATTCCTCGTTCCATAGGAATTTCACTTCTTTCTTTAACAACTTTTCCATAGGAGCTGTGATCTTTGCATAGCCTTTGATGAATTTTCTATAGTACCCGGTATGACCAAGCACTGTCCTTGGTTGCATGACTGAGTTGGGTGCTGGGAGATTTACAATGATGGCAATCTTTGCAGGATCTACCATCAAGCCTTGTCTGCAAACAATATGACCCAACAAAATACCAAATGGTGCATAGAATATACATTTCTTCAAGTTAAGAGAAATCTGATATTGCGTGCATTTCTCTAACATGAGCTTTAAATCTCCTATATGCTTGTCGATTAATCCAAACACAGTCCAATAATCAAAATAGGCTTCTAAGAATTTATGGATGTATTCCTTAAATACAACAACTACTACTCTAGAAAAAATAGCTGGCACATTTTTAAGACCAAAGGGCATTACCGTATACTGGAATGACCCCCATTCTGTTGCAAAGGTGGTCTTATGTCGATCCTCTGGATGGATTCTTATCTGGTGATAGCCTGAAAAGCCATCAGTGAAGGAGTAGACCTCCTGTCCTCCCACATTGTCTAAAAACTCATCAGTAAAAGGTGTCGAAAATGGGTCATGAAGCGATGCGTCGTTGAGTTTGCGCAAATCGACACAAATCCTGATTTCTCCTTTAGTTTTCTTTTCCTACACAACCATGGGACTAACCCATTCGCTCTCTTCTACTGGCTCAATAATTCCTGCTGCTAGCATCTTATCAATCTCATCCTTAAATTTTTCTTTATAGCAAGGATTCAATCTGTATGGATGCTGCTTAACTGGCCTAGCATCCTCTTTCAAAGGTATCCGCATGACTCCCAAATCTCCTACTATTCCCTTCATCTCTATGAACTTAGTGGGAAATAAGTCCTGATAGTCATGTAACAGATCTGTGATGTGTCTTACCATTTCATCATCCCAATAGTCTCCAATAGAGGCAAACTTTGGTTCTGTTTCTGTGCCAATATTGATCTTTTTAATCTTGATAGGTTCTGTGACCGCTGGAAACTCTAGCTTTGGTCCATCAACTTCACGAGTCCCTTCAGACTGTAGAATGTTGATACTACGAGGATTCTCATCCTCATCACGTGGCTCTGTTGCGAAGTTGTAACACTCTAGCGCATGTTCTAACTGGATGGCCCAATCAGGCTGAGCATACACTAGTAGGGTACAGTCATCAAATATCTTAGTCTTTATAACATCTAGAGCCTGATCAATGCTTGGATACTCAGATTCAAAAGTGAAAGTGAGTAGAAAGCTGTCTATCATAAGTGGCCATGTGATGGTTCCTCTGTACAACTCTGTCTCAGTGTACCAGTTCCTTGGGACTGTGTCTAAAGTGTGAATGAATAGGTGAACCCATTCATCCTCTGGAATGTCCGACCAACTCTGTTCACAAATCTGAATATGTGACCTGGGGTCACTTTCTCTTGTATATTTTTGCTGTAAAGGCTCCTTGTCATTAGAGAATCTGATCGCCATTAGTCTCTTAAAATCATCCCATGATGCGATATGTTCTTTATGTGCATGCCACCATCTTGTAGGTGTGGCTTTTACTGCAAGGTCAATAGTTGTCATCCTCTGCTCCTGAGGAATTTCCTGCTCAAATTGCTGTAAAAAGTCATTGACATCTGCTAAGCCATGAAATGACGGAATATCCATAATCTCTGCGCCAATCCATCGCAGTGACTTAGTCATAAACGCACATCTGCGAGTTGAGACTTCGTAAAGTCTATTTTGCGAATTTTCTAAACCAACCTCCGAATCCGATGCGCATGAGCTGTCGCATCGCCAACTAATATTTCCTTCTGCGGTGGGGTTGATATAATCACTCTGATTAGCAGTCATCTGATAAAGGCTTTCCATATTACACACCTCTTCCTCTGCCCTGATAGGTTCAATGTAGCGAGGACCCTGGAAAGGATCCAATGGTGCGATGACTCGAATCTGATTATCCTCAAAGGTCATTTGTCGTTTCTTCAAATCGATAATAGCCATGTTATCAATTGCCCAATCAATACCTAGTAAAGCTGGATACGGTCTACTATCACCAATGATTTCTATGACTTCAAAGTTTGCAAAGCTGCGAACTCCGTCAATATCAACTGGTACTTGCGGTAATCGACCCAGTGGCGATACCCTCTACTGATTGGCTAGTCACAGATGGATAGGTGATCTAGCTAACTTAGGGCTACCCATCTGTTCCCATGTCTGCTTAGTCAGAACATTTACCTCTGATCCTAAATCTAGGATTACCTCATCCATTTCAAATTCTCCAATTTGTGCTGTGAGTCTCATTTCTCTTCCTGTTCTTGTATGGCCCATAATATTATGAACAGCACACTGCGTACTGCTCACGAAAGAGGACTGGTGATACTGATCTATGATGCGTTGAAGCTCTCCGATAGCTTTCTCATTTCTTACGAGTTTCAAGTAGCTCCGCAGGAAGGATTGTACACTTCCTATCAACTCATCCTCTTCGCACCTTCCAGATGTGGTAGCCTGCGGTATCTGCACAGGACTAATGCCACAATGTTGCTGCTACGGTATGCCCCTACAAGGCAATACCTGCGATCCTAATGGTGTAGGTTCAGTAAAGAAAGTTTTAGCTTGCTGAAACGTTTCTTTGTTCTTCTGCAGGTCAAGTGGTGTTGATTTATAAGTGGCTTTACGCACCCACTCCGAACCTGTGTTCTTTTCGGCATCCTGCGATGTCCTACTAGTAGAAGCACCGCTGCAAGTCACAATATTGACTCTTGGTTCTGGTTCTTTCTTCTCAGCAGCAATAAGCTGAATATTCTGGTTTACTACTGGCTTCGGGTCCCTCATCTTGGCTATCAAGATAGAACATTCTTCTATAGTATGATCATAGGACTTGTAATATTTACATGTCGTAGTAGGGTTCTGACAATCCCTAGCATAATGTCCTATGGTTCCATAGTTGTAACAAATAATCGGTCCACGACCACAGCCAAAGCCTCCACCACAGCCTCGTCCTCTGAATCCTCCACCACGGCCATCATGAGCCGGTTCATGCTGTAGTCCTGTTGCTGGACCTGATGTCTCTGACTGGACTCTGTAGAAGTCGTGTTTTCTCTCTATCATGAGATCATAAGCTTGGCAATTATTTTCAGCATGACCTACTGACTTACAGAAGTTATAGTATAAGTTCGTAGGAGTTTGTACATACTTCTGAAGTAAAGGGCATTCCTGTGGTCGATGTCCTCTTGTTCTATAGATTTCACACCATGGCCCTTGATTCTGTATTAAGGGGTTAGGAGCCCCACTTGTTAGATACTCAACAAATACTGGATAGTTATCTTTAGTATGGCCATGTCCTTTACACTTTGTACACCATAATTCTTCTGGAACCTCTTTTCCTTTCTTAATCTCGTGTAGCTGTAAAGTGAGATTGGCTAATTGATTTTGTAAGTTTGACATTCCTGTACTAGTCTCAGCTAGAGGTGAAGCCTCTAGTTTCATTGCCATCTCCAATGCTTCATCCTACATACAGAGTTTCTATTGCATTAATGGAAGTCTGATGTGAGGGAGTAGTGCTGCAATGAACCATTCCTTATGCTGCTCCAGTGCAAACCCAAAGCTAACTTGGTCTATGAGAGCTTTAAATTTCTGATCGAAATCCCATACTGACTCTGTGGGTAACTGTTTGATGTCTTTGAGTTCCATGATACATTGTGACTTAGACTTGGGTTTCTTAAATTCCTTAATCATGGCGGTCCTGACCTGTACGAGCGTTCTGGGCTGCGATGTTGTATACTTCATATACCATGTTAAAGCTCTTTCTCTAAGTGTAGTGGCCAACTGGACAAGTTTATTATCATCTTGGATCTATTTAATGGTCCATACAGCTTCACATAGGAACCAATACTGTTCTGGGTCTTCTGCCCCTGTACCCTTAAAGGTAGGTAATTTCATATCATCCCCCATTCTGTTTCTACGTGGTGGATTCTGATTTGCTGTGTTACTACCACTTGGCGG
Organism: Pseudotsuga menziesii; assembly: GCA_001517045.1. Taxonomy (NCBI): domain Eukaryota; kingdom Viridiplantae; phylum Streptophyta; class Pinopsida; order Pinales; family Pinaceae; genus Pseudotsuga; species Pseudotsuga menziesii. The sequence continues at coordinate 127,710 of LPNX011007460.1, forward strand.
TGTAGATGTAGGTGGTGTAAAGGTAGTATGTACTGTGTGTGAACTACTATATGGAGTTCCTGTGGGATTATTCTAAGTCCCGGTTGCTTTCTGTGGGGTATAAGGGTGGTAAGGGATACCCCCTACTGTTCTTTCTCTATTATTTTGACTCTGTTCTCTAGTACTGTCTGAACTGTCTTCAAAGAAGGAAGATATGAAAGCTACTTTATATTTCTTACCGCTACGTGTACATCCAATTTCTTCAAAATCACTCTCAAACTCTTGTGACATTACACTTACTTAACTTATTCATCTGAGAATATATCCATTACTCATTTTTCATGTAATAACATCTTAAGGAACAAATTTAAAGAGTTCAAGTACTTACCGCGATATCCTTTGAAGAAGTACCTCTCTGCTTCACTGAAACTCTTTCTTTGATCAACTGCAAACTCTGTAATGAAGCCTTCCAGCAAACTCGTAAGCCAGAAGTCTACTACCCGCAAAATGGGATTATCAATGCTCTTCACGGTGTGAATCAGCTCCGGTGTCCAAACAATGTTCATTTTCTTCTTGAATATATGCTTATCATTCAACTTTGATAACCAGTCGTACAACTCATTTGCATAGGTCGCAAAAAATATCTCATGCAGGTCTGTGAAGATATGTTTTTGTAAACAGTCCTCTGTACTCAGTCTAGGAATCTTGCTTTATTTTTTAGCAAATTCTTTCTCCTTAGACTCAACCCAGTGGTTAAGTTCTTCTTTAGTAGGATGCCAACAGAACATTAGCTCTTCAATTTGTTCAAAACCGGCAACAGAACCATTTGTTGGTCTCTTGGGCAGACCCGGGTTTACTATTATGTACCAACAAAACCCCTAGCTCACTGGCCCTTTCGACGACAAACCATAGAACAGCCTGAAGTCTCACCCGAAGTGATCCTAGATGGGGCGGCTGAAGACTCAGGTGTCCTCAACCATGTTCTGTAGCATCCTGGGTTTCTCTTGACTCTGGTTAACCAGTGGGATCTCTCTTTGAGATGTCGTTTCTCTCTTCCCAGCTGAATCAACTATGGAACTGGCTCTTATCGCATCGTGGCTTCTAGGATGATGCGCAAACTTTCTCTTCTACTCGACTCTTTGCCTGCGATATCTCACACCGCGGCTCCTCCGACAGTGCGATATCGCCTTTCTGTGCTGCGATAACTTCTATAATAAGACTCAATATGACTCTCCAACTCTCAAGGTCCAAAGGCTTTCTTTCTGGGTATAATAGCTCAGTTAACCTTCACAAGGGTGTTAAACAACTTCACTTAAGCTTCTTTAGTCTATTATGCTTAACATCTACTACGCTCAACTTGCTGAACTAAATATACAGGAATCACTTAACATAGTAACTGATAGCTATCATGAATCAAGCACTGATAAACTCATATGCAGAATACTTGACACATTCAACTCGCACTTAACCGTCTATATTACTGTAAACTGAAGGATAACATACATGCATTCATTAACTATTAAGCAAAGCTCATGTAACAGGTAATAGATAGCAAATAAGTAAACACAATCACATGAAACAATCGCACAACACACGGATTTTATGTGGTTCACTTCCAGGGGGGAAGCTACGTCCACAGGAACTAGATTTTATATTATATCTTGAGAGAGTAAACACAGTTCCGCTGCAACCTATTATGCAGCTTGAGATCTTCTGGGAAACTCCGCGCACACAGCCGGGAGCCCTTCTCTTAGATCTCTCTCTTTCTATATTGCCTTCTTCTTACAATATACTCTTCCTCTCTCTCTCTCTCTCAATCCCTGCGGATTGTTACATTCATGCTCAAGGAGCCAGCTACTAGTTACAGTAAGATAATGCAGACTTAACAACAGAACTAGAGCTCGACTCAAAGAACAGCTAACTGGCCACTAGCTAATTGTCTATCTGAATGTCTAGCGAGTTAACAGACCAACTGACTAGATAACCTTTCATAATACAAAATACATGCTTATATAGGTGGCCCGAAGGTCTCACTATAATACAACACTGTGGGCCTTTCCCAATAGTAACCCAAAACCCTAACTATGACAGTCAGCCTATTTGTACTTTGAACTGCCGCTTACCATTACACCACAGCTTTCTGCAGTCTTCCACAATTTCGGCGATGAACGCGGGTATGGGCGCCGCTTCCTCGATCGCTCCCCTTCTGTCCTTTGTCTTCAATACCTTGGCCCGTTGCTCCTTTTCCTTTATGAGGGTAGCTGAGCCCTCCTATCTTCGCCATTGCCTTAAGTGCAGTGGTTGAGCTCTCTCTTCTCGGCTGCTCGGGTACTGTTTCCTTTGACTTTCTTGTCCCGATATAGCAACTTTTCTTGTAGCTACGTGGCCCTGCTCCAACAATTTTTCATTTATCAATATATAATTTTTATGCTTTAATTATAATGTGAAATAATGTTTTTTTAATTTTTTAAATATAAATAAATGTTTTTTTCCAAAAATATTTTAAACTAATTGAATTAATAATTACCGATTATAATTTTTATTATATTTAATTTCATATTTCTTTGTTTAATAATTCATTAAAAAATATTAAAATAATTCATGTAATTCTAATAAACATGATATTTAAGAAAATAATAATATTAAAATTTGTCTAAAACATTTTAAAATATAAATAAATGTGATTGTAGTTTATTTTGTTTTCCTTATATAATTTATTTTCTCACTTAATGAAATATTATACAATTTGATAGAAAGATTATATTATACAAATAGTTGTTGTTTTTGGACATTTTCTAAGAGTTAGCCAAGGAATCTTTGCATGTGTTGGTTAAGAAATTATATACTCAATGAGTTGATTTCAAAATCACTCTTCATAACTGTGTGATTGCGTCTTACTATTCCCTCTATTTTAACCTAATTAAATTTTATTCTATATTCCCTTTATCTACCATCCATTCACCTTTTAATTGAATTTTATGTTATTCCCTTTCTTCATCTCCAATTCACCTTTTTATTGTTTTAAATTTAAATTGGTTACAAAATCAGTATTATTTGGGTTTTCATCATGAAGCTAATAATTTGACATGTCTTCTTACTATGCATCTCTAAGTTTGTTCTTCTATATTATTAATAGATTTAGAACTTTTAATTTTTTTATATACTTTGCTTTATATTATAATTTTACTTTGGAAAAAATATTTATTATTTTAATTATTTTTCAAATTATTTAGAATAATATTTAAATTATAATTTTATACTATAAATTACATTTTATTTATTTTTAAACATCATAGATATGATTTGTTTTCTCATCTTTTCTAAAACTTTTTTTTATGGAATTTTTTTTTAATGATGATGATGATTAACGGTCACTAAAACCAACTTTGGTTTATAAGACTTTAAGAAGGAAAATACTTAGTTTACATTAAATTGACAATTGCTTGTGACTATCTAAATAGAAGTTGCACAAAACACATTTTAATATATCCATCATGGTTCCATATATTATTTTAATTATGAATTCCTATATTAAATCCTTATTATATTTACTAAGAGTTGGTTTGAATTAGGTTATAATGTCTAATCTATGGTCATCTTTACAATTTTTATTAATGAAAAAGATTTATTAGATTAATTGTCTCAAAAAAAATATTTTCCTATCTTTAATTGTTAGAAACAATTATCTGCATCTACCTCTACTCCATTTTTTATGCTATTTTACCTACAAAATGTTCAATCCTTTAAAGTCTGCTTTAACTTTTGAAATATCTCCTTAGTAAAATATTTTAAATATAGGTTTGTTAATAATGTTGTATTAAAATTAATCATAACATCAATATTGTATTAAAATTAATCATAACATTTTAAAATATAGATTATCTTCTATTACTATCTTTACCACTAATTGTTTTTCATTATTTTTTATTAATTTAATCATTTTTATTTTCAAAATTCATTTATTATTATTATGGATTCTTAATGATTAATTTGCTCATATAAACATGTTTTAATTGGAACTAAGATACATGACTTAATCTCTATCCATCTTTACATTTTTCATTAGTGAAGAAAATCATTTACCCTCCTAAAATATTTTAAGTATATTTTGGTTTCCATATTTGATCCATAATACCATTGTTCGTGGTATCATTTTTATATAATGTTAATAATGTTATATTAAAATTAATGATTAATTTGCTCATATAAACATGTTTTAATTGGAACTAAGATACATGACTTAATCTTTGTCCACCTTTACATTTTTCATTAGTGAAGAAAATCATTTACGCTCCTAAAATATTTTAAGTATATTTCGGTTTCCATATTTGATCCATAATACTATTGTTCGTGGTATCATCTTTATATAATGTTAATAATGTTGTATTAAAATTAATCACGAATATTTTAAAAGGTACATTACATTCAATGATATCAATGACCATGTGTTATATTATTTGGTTAATAATGTTGTATTAAAATTAGTCATGAATGACCATGCGTTATATTATTAAATTAATAATGTTGTATTAAAATTAGTCATGAATATTTTAAAGTGTACATTACTTTTATTTTCAATGACATTAATGAGCACGTGTTATATTATTAGGAGAGAATGTATCATTTTTATTTTCTTTGTCATCTTTCAAAGAGAAGCTATAATTAAGAATAGATAGAATTAATGGTTAAATTTGAAGAGTACTTATTTTATGTTATTTAACCATTATATAATATTAAATTAATTGTTTTATCTTATTATATAAATTTATTTATTTTCAAAAACATATTTGTCTCCATTATACATGTATGTTAGTTATGATGCTATCACTTAAATAGAAAATGTGGTCAATGTTTAAATAAAAATACATTTTTTTGGCACAAAGTCATCCCTCCAATGGAAACAATCATTTTTTCATGCCATAATTAAAAAGGCCATAGTACTGATTAACCTTTAAACTACCCACCTTACGATTTAGATTGAACAATATCAAAGGTTCTTAAAAATAAAAATCAGGAGAAAAAAAACCTAAAAAGAATCCAAATCTTTATCTATTTAGACTATTCACACATGATTTGATTTCGGCTAAGTTCCAACAATTATTTGATTTTTTCAAGAAAAAATATATCTGTTCCTTATTATTTCATTGAAATCAAAGGTAACTTGTTATATCATCAGAAATATCAATGCATGTGGCTAAAAAAAGCTACATGAGAGTATCCTCTTAGTCTAATACAGGAGTCGTCTACTATGAGTGTCTCTAGTGATCCGTGAATCATACCTACATCCACTCCGCCATGATCATCAAACAAATAGTACTAATCATGCACTAATTGAGCCGAGAGGCTCTCTACAGCCCAGTATGGGGGAGATCCTGTAACGTTACGTAACGTTGTCACGTTATGTAACGTTGTAACGTTACATAATGTTATGTCGACTAAAAAAAAATAGAAAAATAAAATAAAAGTAACTTTACATAATGTTATGTCGGCTAAAAAAATAGAAAATTAAAAGAAAAAAAAACAACTATATAAATAGCAAGAAGTATCACAAACTACATCCAAATCCTAGCTACCTTGATCCAGCAACAACAACAACCACTGCCACAACAAACAGAAACAACCGCGATAGCAACAATAAACCCATGTAAGAATTTTAAATTTGCTAATCGACAATCAATTCAGATATCCTTTAGATATTCTGTGGCTGATATCCAAGTTCAACGCAGGGGTGAAATGAAAAAGCAACGTTCTCATCCCAGCAGCGACCTCACACACAGTAGCAACTTCTCCTCTTCTCGACTCTCATGCCCAACGATCTCAAGAAGTGTTGTTCAGCAGCAATCAGCTTGAATGTGAAGACCGTGATCTAAGTTATAGATAACCTGGGAAGCGTTCTTTAAATGGGAAACGTTCTGTCTAGCAAGAAACTGAACGTGCAAAAAACTGAGGTGCAAAGAAACAAAAGCAGCTACATGTCTTCACAACCCAAGACCAGATTGGGCAGTGACATTCAAACTTTAAAGAAAGAAGAACTTATGTGCATAGCACTCCTTATGACTCCAGGTGAGTAGCGATATATAATCATATGGTCGCAACGATATTAGGAAACATTCTCCCCTTCAATGAGCTCCCACGCAGCAGCGATCAGATGATCTCTCCTTCAGCGAGCTTCATGGTGTGGCTCTAACATAGTGAGAAGCGATCAATAGCGGCTGCAGAGTGTGGCTCTAAAGCGACGTTCTCCTATCTGCAGCTTCCTTCACACAACGGTGATCAGTTTACTCACAAATATAATCAATTCACCAGCAGCTGTGCTTTCAACCTCTACACCAGGCAGTGGCCTTATCAAACTCTGATACCAAAATAAACTAGCAGAGGCTGACAAGGAAAATCACAAAGGCTTTCTACACCAGGCAGTGTATTTTGTAATGTTCGTTTATAACAAAATAATATTAAATATTATATGTTGGCCATAAATAATATTAAATATTAATAATAAATATATTATATGTTGACCTTAAATAAAAAGATGTGTCTTTTGGTTTGAATCAAATGAATGGTATATATAGGACACACCAAAGTTGATAGCTCATTGAGTGTAATACTTAAGAATAGGTTTGCACCTAGAGAGTTTTGATCCCTCTCGGCTCTTGATAGAGCCTAGGATTTGGATCTATGCTGGTGGCTAATCCAAAGAAGCATCACCAGTATGTAATAAAAAATGTGAGGGATTCCTTCACCTCAACCATCCCAAGGATGAAAGATACTACCAAGCACATAAGGCTTCAAAAAGGAAGAAAATGTCAAATGCTCAGAGCTAGAAAAGCTGAAAGGAACCAAGTTCAGAACATTCACCTTCAGTGAATTCTGAGAATTGTAATAGGCCTGAGGCCATGGATAAAGCTTCTTTGGATAAGCCATCAGCGATCTCATTCTACTCTCTGTATATGTGAACAACTTCGAGCTGGATGAAGTAGGATTCCAGATCTCGAATTTTATGACACCCGCCATCTAATGCAAGAGAGGAGAGAGATGATCTTCTGTTGAACCAGTTGATAATTACAGAGGAGTCTCCATGTATGTGAAGAGAAGGTAATCCACAAGATTTGGCTGTGAATAATAGCATCCACAATGCAAGAAGTTCTGATCTAGTATTTTTACTCTGTCCCACACCCATTTTCACACAAATATAATGGTCCTGACTGATCATAAGATAAACACCAATGCCTCCCATCTGGTTGGTTGAGGCACCATCAAAGAACCCTGCAGGAAAGTCTAATATAGGTGCCAATCTAATATCTCTCCTTTTGGACTTCAGCTGAGAATGAATTGGACATAGTTGAAGTTCTTCCAATAAAGAGTGAACAATATAATTAATGTCTGCCTTTTTATCCTCAAAGATACATCTGTTTCTGGCTAGCCAAATTTGCCAGGCCATCAAAGGAGGAAGATAAGTGAGATTTTTTTCCTTCCCGAACCAAGAGTCCACATTCAGTAAGTAGGAAGTATCCTTCCAGATAATAGGAACACAGAGAGAGGTGCTAATATGAGATAATACCCGTTGAGTGAAGCAACAATCAACAAAAAGATGGTCTACAGACTCAAGAGTTGCTATGCACAAACAGCACCAGTGAGGTCCCATCTAAATTAGAGGAAATTTCAACTCAAAATGGGCCTCCTAAAATGAACTAATAAAATAATATTTATTAATTTTGGAGGAAGAAAAGAAAAAAACTATTTTTTTGTTTGTATTTTTGACATATCTCCCCATGTTTTTACTCAAATTTCGATCGGGAGAGCTCGTTGGATGCAGAATTCAATTCTGCATCTAACGAGTACCCACTCGGCATACTTTTGACGAACCCTGCTACCCCAATCATCATTCTGTTTTTAAGGTATTTCTTGTTTTTGGGGTAGCAGGGTCCGTCAAAAGTATGCTGAGTGGGTACTCGTTGTATGCGGAATTGAATTTCGCATCCAACGAGCTCTCCCGATCGAAATTTGAGTAAAAACACGGGAAGATATGTCAAAAATACAAACAAAAAAAGTAGTTTTTTTTATGATACCTATCCCCAAAATTATATTAAAAAAGTGTTTAAGACCTATACGGTATTTCAAATTTAAAGCAATTCCATTGGCTAACACATGATGACATGGAATTTGAATAAAAGTTAAAAGGCCCATTTTGAGTTGAAATTTCCTCTAATGCCTTTTTTGTTTAAATTGTCCCAAGTATGAACCCAATTGGATAGACACAACCAATTGAAGCAGATAATTTTCTGAGGAATGTGAAATTTCCAAATCCAGATGAGAGCATCAACAGGTCTGTTAATGACAGATACATTGGCTATTAGATCATAAACTAAATTGGCTTTAACCGTACTAGTCATATTATTGAACATCTAAACCAAAGTATCAATGTCATCACCAATGCGGATCCCACCATGTTGAAGCCCATTAATGTAATGTATCCATAAGACCTTCCATTGTCCTCCCAGATCTAAATCATCTGCGGTGAGCCAATAGCCAATTGTTGCTGAAGCAGTACCCCAATCGTGAGCATCAGAAGACAAGAAATGCCATAATCTTCTAGGTATAGTCTAAGATCCTCTGGCAGGATGTAGTCAGATGAGAGACTAGCAATTGGATCACTGCCAATTTTTATGCTCTTGCCATTACCAGTCTTCCACCTCAGACATTTGGTAATTTAGGAAATAGCTCTGATAAAACCATTCCACATATGTGATGCGCCTTGGATAGAGAAGGATTGTTTACAAAGCCACGCATCAACAAGCAAGTTTTTGAGATATTTGTGCTTAATAATTTGAGACCAGAAACCATCACCATTGAGAACTAACCAGAGACTTTTCGAATGCAAGGCCAAGCTGAACCATTCAAGATTTTTAATGTTCCAGCCACTCAATTCATATGGTTTAGAGATCACGAGCTAGTCGACCAAGTGGTATTTGTGATTCCTAGTAGTATTCTCCCACAGGAAGTTGAAAATATAGTGCTGGATATATGTCAAAATGGTGCTGGGCATTCAAGCCAATGAAAGCCAGTATACAACCAAACTCATCAGGACTAATTTGACAAGAACCAGTCTGCCACCTAAAAACATAAGCTTATAAGTCCAATTGCTTAACTTCTTTTCAAATTTCTGAATGAGCCATCTCTATTCATTAATACCGTAACCCAAGGGTTTGAGGTAGTACCCCAGGTATTTGAATCATGAAGTGAGGGGATCCATTCTGAAAGGCAGTAGAGTGTTAATCCTTGATCTAACAGTCTCATTGATGTCATTATATAGGAAGGAGGACTTGGCCACACTAATCTCCATACCTGTGGCAGAGCAGGAGGTATCAAGGATCTCCTTATAGTTTTGCCACTCGTCTACAGTACCTAAACCAAACAAAATGACATCGTCCACAAATAGAAAGTGAGTGAGATTGAGACTTGGAGACACTTTTGTTCGATTTTCATCATATAAGATAGCATTATGATCTTAGGATATTTTCACTGAGAGAATAACAAGCACATCACAAGAGACAAGCGACGCAAAGAGTTTTCCTTGGGGAAACCATAGAGGAGAAAACCCCGCAACTTCCTCTGAGATAGAATCAGCACCAAAACAGTAAAAGCCCAAAATAGTAAGATGATCTCCCAACAGCAGCAGCCTCTCTCTCTCATATTGAGAGAGCTTCTCCTCTCTCACTCATGCGCCCTAATGAGTGAGTGTGAGTGTTGCAAGTGATATAAATAGAGAGGCTTACTCTCTATTTATATTCTTTCATTCACTTGAAGTGCACTCCAACATGTTGGCCTCACTTAACAATTACTCACTAGAGCCGACATCTCTAGGAGTGTCTAATAACCCTAGTACCCCACCACTTGTGGGGACTTTGCCTCCTCCGACCAATAAGAGGGTAACACAATGGTGGGGACTATTGCCCCAACTTACAATGACTCTCCTAGGGTCGACTTCACTAGGATAGTCTGATAACCCAAGGGCCCCACAACTATGGGGAATTTAACCCTTGACCAATAGGAGGGTTACCCGTGACAATGACTTGACATGACTTTCTCATTATAGAAACTTCTCGATCGGAACATCGGGGCATGACATGACTCAAATACATCCCGGAATAAACATTGGGTTACAATACATAAGAAATACGGATGAATACATTCCGAAGTTACAAATACATCAACACTCCCTCTTAACTAGGAAGGTATTCTCTCGACACAATTTTCAGCACTGGTCTTCTTCTCTGTATCAACTGGATCATCTCGTCATCTACATCTAGAGTCTTCTGAGTCTTCAAGTCATCTTCATTGGATCTGGATCATCTCTCGATCTGGATCATCATGGAGCATCATCATTGGATCTGGATCATCTCTCAATCTGGATCATCATGGAACATCATCACTGGATCTGGATCATCTCTCGATTTGGATCAACATCACTGGACTGGATCTAGATCATCACTCGATATGGATCATCACTGCTGGATCATCATCACTGGATCTCGATCATCGCTGGCTATCATCGCTAGATCTCAATCATCACTCGATCTAGATCATCACTGGTGCTATCTCATGATTCTTCTCGTCACAGGAAGTTCTACAGAGCCAGCCCTTTTTCATGCTGGTTGTAGGCCTAGCCATCATGTAGGTCTTCGCCCAGCACTTACATTTAACCTACTCGTCAGAAAGGCACGCCCAACACTCACATCTGATCATGTAGGAACCAATCCTATAATCATATCAGAAAGGCCCAGCACTCACATTTATTACTATGATAGGACACACCTACTATCATCTGTGAAACGGCTCAGCACTTACAACCACCAGCATGATAGGACACACCTACTATCATCTGTGGAAAGGCACATCATTCACATCCACCAACATGGTAGGAAACACCTACTACCATCTGTGGAAAGGCTCGGCACTTACAATCACCAACATGGTAGGACACACCTACTACCATCTGTGAAAAGGCTCATCACTTACAATCACCAGCATGGTAGGACACACCTACTACCATCTGTGAAAAGGTAGTGCACTCACAGTCACCAGCATGGTAGGACACACCTACTATCATCTGTGGAAAGGCTCAGCACTTACAATCACAAGCATGGTAGGACACACCTACTACCATCTGTGAAAAGGCTCTGCACTTACATCCATCCAGGCGGGAACACATCCTGCTCACAATGATGGAAGGGCGTGCACTCACATCTGATCATGAGGGAACACATCCCGGCAATCATATCAGAATGGCCCCCAGTCCTCCTCGACTGAGCTACCTGGTAACTGACCAGGCGCCTCCATTCTCCTAGAGAATGGCAGTTGCCCTTACATCCGACCTACTCGTCGGAATGGCCAACACTCACATCTGACATGGAAGGAACTTAATCCTTTATCCATGACAGAATGGTTCAGCCCTTACATCTGATCAAGTGGGAACACATCCCTCTATCACATCAGAATGGCTACTCAGATCTATACTGAGTGTTCCTGGTAACTGACCAGGTGCCTCCATTCCTAGAATGGCAATTGCCCTTACATCTATCCTACTTGACAGAATGGCCAGCACTCATATTTGACATGGAAGGGAGCAACCCTATCACCATGACAGAATGGCTATGGGTCTCATCACTTTCTCTTGGAGGGAACCTCGATCTGGAGAACACCAAGCTTCTCCTTGAAGTACTCAAACTTCACTTTGGCCATTTCTAGCATAGAATCACATCAGGGCTGATTACGTCCAAGGATAACCCGCGAGCTTCGCCAGGACCAATTACATCCGAGGACAACCTACAGGACCGTTTACGTCTGAGCAACCTACAAGCTTCACCAGGATTTATGCTCGGACAACCTGTCTCACCAGCTATGCTAGAACTCCCTCTTTCGAGAGATCTTGATTTGCATCACAAACTGGAGCTTCACTGCTCCTCTCTGCATCATACCAAAATGCAAGTAAGATCAATCAAATCAAATAGTAGTTTTCAAAAGAAACATACTACCTCCCAAATCACAAGTGGCAACATCTTTTGCCTCAGCTGTACTCAGTGCCATGCAGGACTCCATCATGTCAAACCAAGAGATCACACCTGATCTCATACTGAAGTAGCACCTCGAAGTGCTCTTCCTATCAATGGTACTGCCTACCCAATGTGAATTCACATAATCTTTTGATTTGCCTCATACTTGAACCCATAATCAACTGTACCCTTTAGGTACTACATGCTTTGCAACCATTAGGTGAACATGTCTCAATGTGTTCACAGCAAAGCAAATATCTGGTCTTGTATTCGTCAGGTACATCAAGGAACCAATCATCCGATGATACATCGTAGCATCAACCTTCTCTAATGAAGCATCACTCAATAGCTTCAGGTTCGACGCCATCGGTGTGGTCATAGCCTTGCAGTCCATCATCTCAAACCTCTTCAGGATCTCTACTACATACTTCCCTTGTCCAAGGAAGATTCCATCTGTACTCTGCCACACCTCCATATCTAGAAAGTAATGCATCATCCCCAAGTCCTTCATTTTGAACTCTGCAGCAAGCTTTCTCTTCATATAAGCAATCAACCCATTTGTACCTGTCACAAATAGATCATCTACATATAGTAGAAGCATCACTGGGTTGCCATCTTCAACCTTGTAGTAAAGGTTGGAATCTGCTTTACTCTTGGTAAAGCCCAACCTGGATAGAAACATGTCAATTCTGCTGTACCATGTCGAACCTCAGGATCTTCTACAGTCACTCCCTCTGAAGCGGAGCATCATACTCCCTCTGTCTTCTGTACTCTATGCACTAAAATATTCTGTACCGGAGTGACAAGTAGTGTCTATCTAGGATCATTGTATACCAAGATCCTCTATTTGAACTTTTTCAAAAGTTCTTCTCACATCCATCTGCGAGCTTGTCATCCTTTATCAACCTTGTAGCAAGGGTTAAGATATTCATCAAGCTCATAATGTATGTGTTATCTCATGGGTGCCTTCTGAACTCGTACAAGGCCTTCTTTCATTTGCACATGATTATGCATGTCATGTGACTTCACTTCTAGTAGTTGTAAATGTTTCTTCGTATTCTATGCCTTCTTTTCATGAGAGGCCTTGTATTACGAATCTTGCTTTGTATCCCACGATGTTTCCATCTATTGCATTATGGAACTATGAACTTCTCTTTAGGTCTTGATACTGCACCCTGACATCATTATTCTTGAACTGGTCTTCCCTTTCTTCTTGGTGGCTGGAAGGTTCTGCATCAATGATGTCACTACACTTCATCATATTATTCTTTGTCTTTGAATTGTCGTCACTTGTTCTTCGAAACAAGTCTTCATTCTTCTTTGCTTGTAGGTGATTATGTATGCGATCTTTCTTACAATTCAAATGTAGTTGTATGGTTAGAAACATTTCATAAGGTATATTCATAATGAAAAATTCTTATGCATAACGATGCAACTATTTTAGCCAATACAACATTCATCCATATCTCATGGAAACTTTCTAGATGCCTTCCATCTCTACCAGGACAACATTGGGATCATGCACTAATCCAATATGTCAGCAAAGAGGTTTCATTCTAGATAAGTAGCAATGGAGAGTTGTATAGCACCATGAGCTACTTACCCATCACATGCATATTAGTAGTATATTGTCATTAATGCAAACATCCTATCATGCATGATACATCAACTGAATATAAACAAATCGATAACAAAATAATATCATGAAATGACAATTGAATACTTATCTTTATTTGTTTTGTGGGTAGACTACTTCTTGAGCCTTCAGCTTCATCGTCTTCTTCATTCATGATAGCATCGTTTCTTATCCAAATGCTAGGATGGATAAGAAGTTCTTCAAGAGTTGAGATCTTCATATTCCCCATCGATTAAGGGATCTTCTTTGGATGGTGAGAGATTGATCTTTAGTTGTTCCCATCTTCTCTTCTCTTCTTATGAGTCGAGCTTCTTCTTCTTCTCGGAGTCTACTGAAAGTAATCACTTCCTTCTGGCACACATTCGTCACCTAAATGAATCCCATGATCCTGGGAGGCCATTCAAGGTGGCCATCATCGCTTCTGCATTCTTCATTTACCGCTTCAAGTTGTTCTTTGATTTGAGAGACCCTTGTAAAGTATGACTGCATGGTCTCTGCATTTTGGATCTTCACTTCCTTCAACTATTTTCTCAAAGTCATATTCTAATTTATGTTCTTCCCTTGAAATAGCTTGGCTAAGGAATCAAACATCTTCAGTGTTTTTGGGGAGACACTTGTAATACAAGTTGATTCATGATTGAATTAGCAATGATCTTCTTGGCCTTGACCAAGTTCTTCTTGAGTAAGGCTTTGAACCTCATCTCCCTTTGGAACTAGAACCTCTCTACTCATGTAGGTGTCCAATTCATTTCTTTAGAGAGATCAAATACTCTTATGCTTGAAAGTTATGAACTTCACCAAGATTATCATCGAGCTAATGTGATAGATCACTTTGAAATGAGAACCTCAAATGAAAATAGCAAAGGATTAGATCTTACCGATTTGAGGTGTCCGTCTTGGTTCCGAAGCTGGCTGATCTAGGGTTTGTCACAGAAACCCTAATTTTCAAAACTTGGAATATTTCAGATCTGATTGGATAAATAGATAGATCTCTTCAAATGGAGCTGTCCAATGTACTCCTTTTCTGAAAACAGTGGAGGGAAGCTCCCGGAACAGGAAGCCCTAATTTTCCAATTTCTTCTGCATAAATGACTGTTACTGTTTCTGTGATATATCTGACATTACTGCTCTTCTGTGTCTGAAATTTCATACTGCGATAACCTCGCATGTCCCTGATCCAACACCATAGGATTCATCAGAATTGGTTTCACAATTGTGTATTTATGATCCTTTTCCCAAGGTGACCTGTTACAGGACTGTTCAGAACAACGAAGTTGTACGGCATGCCACGTGTCACTGGTTGATCTTCTGAGTCTGATATTTGGACCAACGAAATCAAAATCCGTGCCCCTTCTAGAAAATCTTCAGGAATTCCATTTGGACTTCTGTAGTCCAAGATATTCCAATTCTCCCCAGGTGTCCTATTTAGGGATGAATTCTGGAAGAGGCTGGAACCCTAACTTGGAGGGATCATATCTCCCAGAATATAGTGAATCTGAGGCTTATTTTTGGACACAGTGTACATCAGGATTTTATATTCGGTCCCTAAAATTTTCAACTTCTGATACCTCGCCAACCTCAGAATATAATGAATGTACCAAAACTTAGCAGTTTTAGTATTTAGGGTTTTTCCTAGCTCGGGGTCAAACTAGGGTTTGACTTTCCTGGAGTTTCACCCAACCAAATTTCTTGATCTAGGTCTCTAAAATTCGGTTTTTATGAGGAGAACAATCCTATGCTGGTCTAAATCAAAAATTCCTCTTCTGTAGAAAGCCCTAATTTCTGCATCGAAAAATGAAAATGCTCGGAATCGAATTTTGATTCGACAGAAAGATGCGCCCTTCAATGGAGAGTCAGCCTGGCATACTTTTGCTGATGGATTGTGAAGAGAGACCCAAAAAGTAAGAAGCTCTAGCTTCTGTAGCTGCACAATGTCTTCTTCTCAGGTTAGTTCTGATACCATGTTAGATTTTCATCATATAAGCTAGCATTATGATCTTAGGATCTTTTCACTGAGAGAATAACAAGCACATCAATAAAACATAAGCACATCACAAGAGACAAGAGACACAAAGAGTTTTCCTCGGGGAAACCATAAAGCTAAAAACCCCGCAACTTCCTCTGAGATAGAATCAGCACCAAAACAGTAAAAGCCCAAAATAGTAAGATGATCTTCCAACAGCAGCAACCTCTCTCTCTCATACTGAGAGAGCTTCTCCTCTCTCACTCATGCGCCCTAATGAGTGAGTGTGAGTGTTGCAAGTGATATAAATAGAGAGGCTCACTCTCTATTTATATTCTTTCGTTCACTTGAAGTGCACTCCAACATGTCAGCCTCACTTAACAATTACTCACTAGAGCCGACATCTCTAGGAGTGTCTAATAACCCTAGTGCCCCACCACTTGTGGGGACTTTGCCTCCTCCGACCAATAGGAGGGTAACACAATGGTGGGTATTATTGCTCCAACTTACAATAACTCTCCTAGGGTCGACTTCACTAGGATAGTCTAATAACCCAAGGGCCCCACAACTATGGGGACTTTAACCCTTGACCAATAGGAGGGTTACCCACAATGACTTGACATGACTTTCTCATTATAGAAACTTCCCGATCGAAACATCGGGGCATGACATGACTCAAATACATCCCGGAATAAACATCGGGTTACAATACATAAGAAATACGGATGAATACTTTCTGAAGTTACAAATACATCAACAACTTTAATACTAGAAATCACCCCCATGCCTTGTGCATTAGTGATTAGTAGACTCAAGCTTTCAATGACCAGTGTAAAGAGTAGGGGAGATAGGGGGCAGCCCTATTTGATGCCCCTCGAGACAGGGAAGAATTTATAAGACATCCTGTTTTATGAGGACAACAAAGTTGGAAGACTCCACACAGCCCATAATCTAGTTCACAAAAGTACCCGAAATCCCAATCTGTAAGAGGACCAATCTAAGGAAAGACCAGTTGACCCTGTCAAAAGCTTTCACAAGATCAAGTTTCAGCGCCATAATCTTTTGTTTTTGAACTTTGATGGAATGGAGAACTTCTTGAACAATGCCAACATGTTCGATAATCTGTCTATTATGTAAGAACCCAAACTGGTGTTTGGAGATAGCCTTGTCCAAAACAAATTTTAATATGATAGCTGCCATCTTAGAAATAGTTTTATAAATCAAATTGCATATTGAGATGAGTCTGTACTCAGCAGAAGAGGACGATCAGTTACACTTGGGAATGAGAGTTATAAAAGTAGCATTAAGTGCACCTATAACCCTGCCCTCTGCCATAGAGTGTCCAATAGCTTTCAATATATCAAGACCAACAAAGTAAAAAGAGTGAACATCATGGATGGCCGAGACTTTTGTCTTTTTTAAACCCCTTGATTTTATCATTCCTTCGTCCTCAAAGTATGGTGTTAGCATAGCTTAAATTCCACGACGAGGACGGTTGTCAAAGGCTGGATTTGATAGGACGTGGTTGAAATTTTAAATAGTTGGAAAAGTTTGTATTGAATTGCATTAGCCACAGTGATGTTTCCATTTATTATACGATTTTCTAGTCAAAAGAATGCCTTTATGTTTTCAAACATACAAAACTCTTAAAAGCTTAAAATGCAAGGGAAACGAATGAAATGAGTTGGACTATGCCGTTGCAAAAATTCCAAACCAAATAAAATATCACCAACAATATATTTGCGTTCCCCGCGAACATTTTCCATTTACTGAATTAATGAATATATATGATGTGACAACAATTTCTTTTGGGCCTTTTGGAATAATGCACGTTCGTTTGTCTTTGTAATATATTATTGGCTATGTCATATGAGAATTTTAATTATTTCTCACATGGGATTAATGGGGAAAACGAATTCAGTTATATAATATTGGATTAAATTATATGTTATTATTTAAATTATATTTTTAAAGGTGTGGTATTTAGTTAAAGTACATTTTTATTGTTTAAATTATACCAGCGTAGATCCAAATCCTAGGCTCTATCAAGGGCCAAGATGGATCAAATCTCTCGAGGTGCAAACCTCTTTTTAGGTATCCATTGATTTGATTCAAACCAAAAGACACATCTTTTTATTTAAGGTCCACATATAATATTTTTATTATTAATATTTAATATTATTTATGGCCGACATATAATATATTTTATTATTTTTTATTTTGTTAAGAACGAACATCGCATCATTTCTCCACACATGGTTTTAAAACCATATGTAAGGCCCTCCTACAACCATGGGTTGTTTAGGAGGCCTTGCACATGGTCTTAAAACCATTTTCAAGGCCCTCCTAAACCATGTACAACAAAACCATGGGTTGTTTACGAGGCCTTGCACATGGTTTAAAAACCATGTGCAAAAACCATGTGCAAAGCCTCCTAAACCCTGTACAATAAAACCATGGGTTGTTTAGAATGCCTTGCACATGGTTTAAAACCATGTGCAAGGCCAACATTTTTTTGCAAATAATTCAATTTTGTGTTTTTTTCTTGACCCACATATTTTTTTTTACTGATAATTAAATTTTTACTTTTTTATTGTTTTGTTAGGTAGGAAGATTATAGCATCTCCCCCATATTAGAATACGACATCTCCCCCATATTAGATTGTTTTTGTGGATGACATTTATTTTGGCCGATTAGAAAATTTATTTTTTATTAATAAACGAAAGTGATATTATTTTTTATTTTGTGTTACAAAATCTCTCCCATAATATTCACTATCACTATTATTTTTTGCCGACATGTTACAAACATTACATCACGTTACAAGATCTCTCCCATATTATTCACTATCACAATTATTTGTTGCCGACATGTTACAAACTTTACATCACGTTACAATATCTTTCCCATAATATTCACTATCACTATTATTTTTTGCAGACATGTTACAAACTTTAGTAACGTTACATTACGTTACAAGATCTCCCCCATACTGAGCTGTAGAGCGCCTCTCGACGCAATCATGATAAGTTTTCAATCATTTATAAATATATTTTTTAATTCATTAAAATTTTCAAAATATTAAAGAAAATAGGATTAAAAAATTACAAACTATATTATAAATTTAATTCATAGTATTTTTCAGAAATATAATTATTAGTATTAATAATATTTTTTTTTCACATATATATATATTTCTAAGGAAAAAAAGCTTTTTTATTGATAAAAAAGATTTACATACAAAGTATGTTCAGTTTGTTGTTTCCTTACAACCATACAAACAAAACATCAAGCCTATGTCCTGATAAGGACATTTGTATCAAAAAATTTCCTTACGAGCAAACTGTAAACTGCCCTAAGAGAAAACTGTAAACAGTGAACAGTAAACTGTCATTTGTGCACAAAAAACCACGTAGCATCCGAGAGTCTCTATCGTTGAAAGGGGCATGGTTCTTGTCCTGGCTGGTATCTTCTGATGATGTAGGACTAGTTGTCCTAGAAGAAGGTGGTTTTGTTGACTTCCTGGCCAAGGATTTGCTCCTATTCGAACTCTTGTTCCATTTCCAATTTTTCGTGCCAGCCCACTGTGAGTGAGAGGGAAGGCATTGCAAATAGCCTTCCAAATAATTGAACCATTTGGGGCATTTGAGAATACAGAGTCTCTCATCCAGTCTATCATCGGGAGTGGATCAATGTATTTATGAGTGATCACTTTTGTCCAAAGGCTTTGTGTTGAAATGAGTCTCCATCCTGCCTTTGCTGCCAGTGCTTCTATAAACATTAAAGAGTTTTTAATTCCCCATCCTCCCAGCTCTTTTGGCCTGGCAATCTGATTCCATTTCACCCATGGGAGGACTCTGTGCTCCTTATTTCTAGTCCAAAGGAAATTTGAGCAGATTCTTTTGGCTTTTTCTAGTATTTCTTTTGGAATCCAAGAAAGTGCCATCCAGTAGATTGGAATAACTTCTACGACCGATTTGACCAAAATAATCCTCCATGCTCGTGATAGCCATCTATTGCACCAAATATTTACTCTATGTTCAAGCTTTGCCAATAGCTAGTTCCAATCCTCCTTTCTGTAGCATTGGACAACCTTGGCAAAGTCCTCTTTCTAAGTGAAAGAAAGGAGAGTCTGCACCATTGATGAGGATAACGAAAGAAGCTGTTGTGATACAAGCAAATACCCATTTTATGAAGGCATAGTTGAACCCTAGGTGTGTTAGCAGTAGTATGAGATAAATCTAGCTAACTTTATCAAAAGCCTTCGACAGATCATTTTTTATTTCCCTTAGTCTTTTTGACTTTTGCGCTATGGAGTCCTTCTTGAGCTACCCTAATTGCCTCATGTATCTTCCTGTCTTCCAAAAAGCCAAATTGCACTTTTGAGATAATCTTTGAAATGACCTTTTTAAGTCTCTGAGCAATTATCTTTGTGACTACCTTGTAAGTAATTTTTCCGGAGGTTAGGCCCAATGATATCATAAGCAACCAGGAAGAATTCCACAGTCCATCCATCAAGTCCTGGGCTTTTGTCGTTTTGAAAGCTGTGCAGGGCCGCTTTTAGTTCTTCTCCAGTCACTTCCTCCATAAGATCTGAGTTGTCATATATATATATTCCTACCAATTTTGTAACAAACCATCTTAATCATCTAAAAAGAATCATGATAAAAAAAAATGTTATTTAAAGGTTATAAGGATGGAACATACCATTGGTTGCCGAAATTAAACTTTCAGCTATTGAGTTTTTTTTCAAGTTTGTTATCTCTCTAAGGTGTAACTCTAGGCGACTGATGACTTAGGAAAGAATCTAGAGGTTAGATAATAAATTACTTAGCTTAAAATATAACACTTTCTCTTGTTTACAAGCTCCAACACTTGTGTTTAACATTCATCACCATAACCCTAGCACATAACTAAGGGTATCAAAAACATTACAATTCAAGCTATAGGTCAAAGGTCAAATTAATAAGTGGATTTTTAAATCTTTTCAATTCTGCTAAGTGGAATAGAACTGGAAAGCGATCATTGAATTTACATAGGGTTTCATACCAATCTCATTTGTCTGAGCTATTGTTTCGCAGCCGACGAGCTGCTAGATAGTCTGTAATACTGTGGTTTAGTTGTGGCCGACAGCAGAGTTGCAGAGATGATGCGGTGGAAATTCATGGTGTAATACACAGGTTTTAGTTAATCTCTTTCGCTTATCTTGGTTTACAAGAGAACTATGGTGTGAATAACAGAAGGCTCACAGTGCATGACTGCAATTCGGTCTTTTCTTCCACCTGCAACCACTTAAATTATTTGGCAATCTTCTTAAGGATGCAACCCATTGTTTTCTTTTTAGAAAATATTCCACTTGACCCTGACGTCTACATCAAGGATTCATTGATAGGTAACAAGGTCTTGCCATAGGTTTTTCTAGTTTTTTCTTTTATTTTAAGAAACTTTACACACACATATATATTAATCTTGTTTTACTTTGCATTGTTTACAGATATAGAAGAGAAAGGTCGGTTATCGTGTTGGGATCTTGATTCATAAGTTATTGTTTAACCTCTTGTTTCAATTTCTAGGTCCTTCATCTAATAGGAGGCTTGATGTTTACGACTTGTTTAAGCAAAGTTCTTAGTTAAATGACCATTGATTTTAATGGCCATTGATGAAAGAAACTCAATAGTTCACGTGTTCATTTTTAAAATCGATACAGATAAGTTTGAAGTTATCTAGAAATCAATTTTTAATTAATTAGGGTTTAATTCATAAGTTCTGTAAGTCCCTCAACTCATTCTCTAAGCAATTTGACTCTCTACGGCTTCTCCTCCGACTGTATTTTATGAACAAAATTTATACCTGGATAATAATTGGGTTCGAGGTGAATGGGTTGGAAATTTATAGCATTGCATCGTGGATTGTTTGTAAGGGTTTACTGGTTTTAATGCTTATATAAATATTATTGTATGAACAACCTTTAACTCTCTTTCTAAATACATTTTTTGTTACACCAGGGTCTTACTTCATTAGTAATTTAATTATGATTTATTTCTTTTTTTTTATTCTAAAGATTCCCTGTTCAAAAAGTCACTCATTGTTTAGGTTTTCTTCAGTACTAACCTTGCTCCATCGTTAATCTCCGTTAATAGATTTTAAAGTTAGTAAAATGAAGAAAATACTATCATATAACTATTCCATTGATTTAATGTACGACTTCTCTATGTATTCAGTTTAGATACAAATTTAAAAGATTTCCTACTGATACTTAAAAGATTAACATAAAAAGAGATATGACTAACTCATTAGAATCTTCCTTCTATCATTTGTAATATATAACTAATTAATACAGAGATCTGATTATAAAGAACTAATTTTCAAGAGCCTGTTTGTATTGGTAATAAATAAAAGATAGGTTTTCAAGAAACATATATGTACATATATCGAAAATCGTAGATTTAACAACTATACACCACCCAACCACAAGAAATTCGAAGTGTGCAAGCTTGCACAGTTCCACCCCCTTTCCCAAACCCTTAGGTTTAAAACAGTTCTCTTGCAACTTCAAGTTGCCACTAGTAACTGGAAGGAGTTATTTACTCCAGAACCTAGCATTCCCTTATGATCACTAATCATTCTGGTACAGAGCTTAACATCTCGTAGATATTCTCTGGAAGCTATGCACTATTTCATGAATACTTTCAATAGAGCCTTAACCTCTGTGAACTCTGGCATCTTTTCTTTCTCTAGTCTCTTACTTTCTATCATCCAACTGCATGCCCTATTCCCTTTTCCTAGGAATTTTATAGCAAATAACTAAATTCCCTCCGTACTGGCCACTTGTCTTTGTAAAGAATGCTAAGGATTTGATAACTGCTTTAAACCCAAGTTTCTATTAGTTAATTGTATAGGTATTAAAACTCTCAATTTCATAATTATATTTATATATATAATTTAACTCACTTGTTCCATAATACGTAAATAAAAATAACACATCAAAAAGTAACGATTGGATATTACAATCCTCCCCTCCTAAAAACTTAGCACCGTCCTCGGCGCTTAATCAGTATCAGTAAAGTCTCGAAACAAAGTAGGAAAATTTTGTCTCATAATCTCTTCTCTTTCCCACGTAGTTTCTTCTGCCAAATAATGTTTTCATTGTACTTTAATTTGTACAATAGTTTGCTTCCGAAGCTGAATTGCTCTCTTACGAGAAGGAACATTGGTTCTGTATGGAAGTCTCCCTATGGTTCGAACTATACATTTTTCCAATTAATAATATGAGATTGATCAACAACATATTTTTTTAATAAAGAAATATGGAAAACATAGTGAATTATTATATAAGGAGATAAGGCCAACTAATAAGCTACAGGCCCTATTTTAGCCAAAATTTCAAAAGGTCCCACATATCAGGGTGCATGTTTTTCATAAAGCCCTATTCTTAGCTTGCTTTTATTTGGTTTGATTATGAGGAACACATGCTCTCCTACTTTGTATTCTTTATCTGTTCGTTTCTTATCTGCATAACTCTTATGTCTGTCTTGTGTTTCTTTTAGATTCTGTTTTATTTGTTGTACCATATCCTCCATTTGTATTAGCATTTCTAGTCCAAAAATAATCCTATCCTCCATATTTTCTCAACTCAAAGGTACTTTACATATCCTACCATACAACACCTCAAAAGGACTCATTTTGAGGGATGCTTGATAATTATTGTTATATGTGAATTCTACCAATTTAATATAATCCTCCCATTTTCTTGGTTGATTCATCATATACATTCTTAACATGTCCTATAGGACTTGGTTCACCTTTTCAGTCTGTCCATTTTTTTGTGGATGGTAAGTGGTACTGAAATTCAATTTTGTATCCATGCCCTTAAATAATGTCGTCCAAAATCTTGAACTGAATTTAGCATCGTGATATTTGATAACTATTTTTGGAATCCCATGTACTCTGAAGATATCTTTCATAAATATATTAGCAATATTTGCAACTTTATAAATTGAATTTATGGGGCCAGAAAAGAGCTAAAGGAAGAGATTGAAGTGCAGGCACAGAGAGGAAAAGCAGGCAAGCGACGGAGTAAAAACAGGTAAAGGACGTAAAGGAAGTGCATAACAAAGAAAGTTGCGACGAGGAATGGTGCGATGAAGGAATAGTGGACTTCAAGTTTGTGGAATATTGGTAGGTAGAAGAGTAAAGGTTGGGAAGCAACAGGTCAAACGACCATAGGAGTTCGAGTCGGCAGAAGACTAAAGGACATTTTTTGCGGCTAGTTATGACCTGTACATGGAAACTGAAAGACGTTTCCACGGTTAGTTATGGCCCGCGATTAATGTAACTAAGGACATTTTTGCGGCCAATATGGCCTGCCATTAATGTAATAGAATATATTTTGTGGCTATTTATGACTATAATAACCGAGCTATAATGAGTCAACCTTGCGCGGTCTTGTAAATTATATAAATAAGAGGAACCTGATCTGTATAAAAGTTACCTTCAAGAAGATTACATTTTTGTTGGTTTAGTTGGTAATAGTAGAAGTATTTTAAGGAGATCAGAGAGGATTATGATAATATAAGGTTGTTGAGACATGGATCTGCAGCTCTGTGCGCAGACCATTTTGTAGAGTCATTCTGTAGCTGAGTGCACAGATAGTAGAGTAGAAGAGTTGATCCAGGCTGTGTGTAGATAAGTAGGAGTAGATAGAGAAAAGCATAAAAACTGAGAGCATGAGAGCAAGAAGAGTTCGAGACAAATAGACATATCTCAAAACAGTCTACAAGTCATAGACTGTAAGGTGCCATATATTTCTCATGCCAGATGAAAAGCACCTTGGTGGTTTTTCCTAGATGGGTTTCCACGTTATTTCCTGTATCGCATGAATGATTGAATGTTCAATGTTTAACGGTTAATGTTGAATGTTTGATTATCTTGGATGGTTTATGGTTATTTCTTGAATGAATGCCACACTATTGATAAAAGAAGTGAATGAATGAATGACTAAAGTATTGTCGAGCACTTGGTATTATTTCATGTTAAAATACTGTTAAGATTATAATAAGTCCCATCACTATCATTTACATTTGAGGAATCAGCTGCGTCGCATAGTTGGATGAGTTGTTACATTGACAAGGACAAGGTTGTGTTGCATGTCAGCTATGTCGCACTATTGCACCACTGTCAAGTAGTAAAAGACTCCATCCTTCTGACTCTATCGAGGGCCTTGGCAACACACCAAGGGACTGTAATCCCTCACCAACTACAAAAACATGGTTCTAGCAATTACACATTAAGATATCTCAGGTGAGACTACGCCTGTCTCACAGGTGTTGTTGGCTAAGCTTGCTCTGTTGGGCCGATGTATTTGGGTGTTTTGTTTGTATTGTGTTGATTGTTGGACCTGGTTTGCGAGAGTGAGGAAAAGTATGCCAAAAAATGGTTCTATTGTCGGGACCCTTAATCATTTAAGTCGAGGGAAATGTTGTGGCATCCGACAAAGAAGGAAATCAAAGATTGGTTGGAGTCTAAGACATTACCATTTGCGCAAGAAGAGAGCGCAGGATCGCAGTTGAGCACATAAAAATGGACAGACTGGTACATATACTCTGATATTCACGAGATATTCTTCGTATATTTTCCTATTGTGCTGCATGAGTGGTTGTCAAGATTGGCAACTCGGCAGACAAATTTCCATAGAAAAGAAACGGTCGAGTGGAGCGCTCAACTGATACGTGAGATAACCAGTGTAAGTTACCCCATCTCTAGAGCTATTGATTTTTGGGTCGATAGTATTTTTCAAGGGTATATTATTGAGTTTGCAGTTGAGACAATAACCTCATATAGTGAGGCGGAAAGAAATTTTTTCCAAGGACCGCGAAGAAGGTATTTTTGTCTATAAGTACATGGATAAATATGCTTGTCTATGAGAAGGTTATTTTGCAGTTGAGTAGTTGAGTCACATATCCAAAGGAGGGGATATGTCACACACAACCTGAATTTGCATGTGCAGGTTGTAATTGCACATGCAAATGTGCAGTTACGACACTCATTCACATGCTCTCTGTCACTGCATTTGCATGTGCCCTGCTCGTGCTTATGATCCTCATGACAAATTCCACACTCTCAACTCATTGTATAATCCCACATCTCTTTTCTCATCATCGCTCAGCCTTGTATCATTTTTCCTTCACAGTTGGAAACCTTTTTCCTTGACGAGATGTTTCTTGAGTGTCCTTATCTTGCTCGCTTTCCTTGCATTATGCATAGGTTTGTTCCTTGTGCTTGGAACTAGTTTCTCCTGCCTATGACACTCGTCTCCTCGCATTTAGAGCATTCTTTCTGCTCTCCTTTGAGCTCGTTAAAAACAAGGAGGCTGCAATTTGACTTTTCTAGGCTCATTAAAAATTCATGGGAAAGATATGGAGTTACCTTTAAGCCCTATTCTGACTCCTTAAAATTGACTAGATTGTTGAGTTAACTTGTTTGTTCACACTCGTTAAGGTAAATTGAACAATCATCTGCATAGGTATAAGTTTACCCATTTTTTCGGCCTTGTGGGTTACTTAGGAAAAAGGAATATTCTATTTTCTTCAGAGGATAGAAGAGTATCTTCAGGAATAGGTTTATCTCTTTTTGAGCTTAGTTTTCTCTTTTTCTCTCTTTGGACCTAAACATGAAAAATATTTTGAGCATACTTTATGTCTTTGTCGTGCTTGCTAAAACCTAAAGAACAAAGCATTGAGTTTACTATTGTAAGCCCCATTTATTGTAATCAAATGGATCTTTCCGAGTGATCTTTCCTTCCTTCACAAAACTCAGGCTACATGCCCCTTCTCAAGGTGCGTCAGTCTAGTGATAGTTTACCCCTTTTTCAGACCTTGTCGACTAACTATGAAAAAGGCATACCTTAGTTCACCTAGACTGAGAGAGTTATCCTTTGTATTGTTTTACACTTTTTCGGACTTAGGAGACCGACTTTACAAAAAATTACCCCCTTGGAGTCTTCTTTTTATTTTTCAAACTCTCAAAACTATGAAAACACTATCGAGCATTCACTAATTCGGTCTCGTAAAATCCATGAATCAATACTTTATCAAGCATTCTTTTGTCTCTTCTTCGAGCTTGCCAAAAATGAAGAAGGTCTTGAGTTTGCTTTCTTAGACTCGTTAAACCTTTAAAAGAAAGAGGGAAGGGATTTTCATTCACATGTATTTTACATCATGGAAACAAGTCTTGTCTCCTTGAACAAAGCACCAGTTTTGAGTCTATCAACAGTTGGGTATTCGTTTTTGACCTTATCATAATTCATATTTTTTACTCCTCCAGTTGGTCTCTTTTCCAATTATATGGGGAATATATCAATGTCTCCTAAATTGCATATTTGTGTCATTGGTATCTTTATGTCAAAATATTTGTAGGTCACTTTTTGTGTTGTTCCCATTGTTCAAGGATAAAAAATTTTCAGCCATTCTGCAGTTTCCTTGACCTTTTGTGTCGGCCATTCTCTGGTATCATTTCCTTACATCATGTCTTCGGTGTTTCTTATTGTGAAATTCATTTCCAGGTCCAATTAGTCTTTGACTTACCTCATGTTGGAAGATGGAGGATTCCTAAATGCCTTCCTTTCAATGAATCTTGTCCTATCAACTGCAACACCTCTTACTCTAGGAATGAAATTTAGAGTTTATGACAACACCTTGGGGATTGTAGTCATCCGTGGAAATTTCTCTCACTATTGGGTAGTGGGAATACCCTACTATCTCCTACTCGATGGATTCTTCAAGTGTTCGACTTCAAGTATTTGTATTCACACTTGTTAGAATGTACTAGGTACCTTCGGGACTATTTTCATTAATGGTGGTTTCCCTCACGTTTGTTAACGATTCTCATTACTGACTGGTAATCAAATAGTTTCCTCCATGTTCGACTTCAGCTTCTTTATTCGCATGGTTAGGATTCATACCTTTTTTGGGTGGTTTGGATTGAAGATCTTGGGCCAACAGTAGAATTGTCATCTTTTTCTATTGCCCGAGTTGCGCAAGACCTTGTCACACTTCATATGACATTTTGTTGAGAGATAGATCCACCTTGTATTTTTGTGGCTATGATTGATTGTTGAGCATGGATCCACCTTGTTCCTTTGTGGCCATGAATCCTTTAGATTTGATATGGAACCTTTTTGCATATTGTGTGACCATGATAGTTTCATCAGTTATAGATATGTTGGATCCACCTGTATCTTTATGGAGATCATTTGTATATGGAATTGTATGTCCCAAAGATCAGTTTTGTCTGACATTTATCTCTCTTTTATGTACCTCTGTTGGAGCCTTTCGATTTAGGATTCTCTACTCTTTCCATACTCAGTTGTTTCCTTTATAATGTATTTCGACTTTTGTCTTCCCCTCTAACCTCATACATTAGGGGGAATCTGTTATAGCCCAAAATGACACATCTCTTTCTGTGACCACTTTCCCATGATTTTGTCGCATGTTGACACTTCATGAAAGTCACTGAAACAACACCTATATTGGAGGAGCCATATCCATAGTTTTGTAACTCCATTTGACCTCTTCTCTACACCGTTGGAAAAGTATTTGAGTCAACTAAAAATCTCTAGAATACACAAAAGTCTGAAAATTTCTAGGACTACCCTAAAATGATATTTTTTTATGTATACGTGAGTAGTCCTACATGGTACCCACGTATTCCACTTTGTATACACGACTTGTTCTATATGGTACCCGTGCATTTCCATATATACACAACTATTTACATTGAAACCCATGTATCATATGCGATTATTGTTACTGTAACCCATGTATGTCCCTTGAATATGCGACTGTTGTCTCTGTAACCCACATATTTTTCCTGTAGATGAAAAAAGATGTTTCTCGAATTTTGGGTGGTTATGCAATTGAACCCTTCAGTTGTAACTACTTTGTTTTTGACCCTATCTCTTTAGAAACATATAAATAGAGGTTGAGAGGTCCATGAGAAGGTATTGGAATCTTTGCATTGTTATGATGGAGGAATTGGGACTCTCTTTCCCCCCACCTTTTCCCTAGAAGATTTCTCCTTGTGTTGCAGAGCTTGGAGGCTGAGTTCCTTGGAGACGAGAAGCAACAGAACCAAATCAAGGTTTTGTGAGGTTCCCAACTTGAATAGAAGGTATACTTGTATTTCTTTTCATTATTAATAAATATCCGATGTCCTTCTTCCCAAATCATTGTTCAATGTGTGTTTGAATCTCTTTTTTGATCATATGATGATGTTAGTTAGATCATTATTTCATGTTTATTCGATTATCGTTGCTTTATATGTGGTCATATTGGTTTGAGGAAGGTATAATTTGTTTTGCAGGTCTCTTGGAGAAAGAGGAGCAAGATGAGGATTGAAGGGATGCTTGGATCAACCTTTGTTTGTTAAGGTATGAACCATTCTAGTCTCTAAATCTTGCTTATATTTGCTTGCAGAACTATTTGCATCTCTCTTTCAACCCCAGTATGTTGATGGCCTCTTAAACACTTTCCTCTACAACACCAAGAAGTACAAAACCTGAACTTGAAGCTGGATTCTTAAGGAGTGGAAGGAGATTTCGGTCAGGAAAAAGAAGAAAGACAGTAGGAGGTAGACGAACTCCTAATATGTTTGAAGAAAGTGAGTATGAAGTTGAGTCATGGCTAGACGAAGGGCATTGCAACTAAGAGGAATAATATAGCCCTATTTCTAAAAGAGCAGAAGAATCTGAAGAATATGAAGAATCTGCGGAGACACCAAGATCAAGACACAACTACACCACACCAAGAGTATCGCCAAAGGTAAGGTATAGAGCCTCATCTTCTGAAAGAGGTGTTAATACTGGTAGTGCTAGTACTACAAC
Source organism: Pseudotsuga menziesii (assembly GCA_001517045.1). Taxonomy (NCBI): domain Eukaryota; kingdom Viridiplantae; phylum Streptophyta; class Pinopsida; order Pinales; family Pinaceae; genus Pseudotsuga; species Pseudotsuga menziesii. Next base: position 157,218 of record LPNX011007460.1, read on the forward strand.
TAGCATGTAAGAGAGTCCACCTCCATTAAATTATTCATTTGAAAACCCCGACACCAACTTAATGGCTGGGGAATATATTAGATTACCCACATTCAATGGGAATGGAGCAGACGATCAAGAGAAACATTGGTTCCTTTGTGAATCTATTTGGATGGTTCACCAAGTTCACAATGTGAACATAAAGAAAGCGCAGATGATCAAGACTCCATGGGTCGCACGCTGGATTGGTTCATGAAGTTTTGCGTAGTACCAGCAGGAACCCCACAAAAGACCCTTGATGAGATCTGACTTGCGATGATTGGTGAGTTCAAAAAACCTAAATCTGAGTCACAATGCATCACTAAGATCAAGGAGATAAAGCAGTTACCAACAGAATCCATATGGGATTTTGATCACCAGTTTAAAACTTTGATGGCTAGAGTTAGTTTCCAGATGTCAGATGTACAACATAAAGAGTGGTTTATTGATGTGCTATTACCACACATACGAGCTCCTTTGATGCAATAGAAGATTGCGTCACAGACAGAAGCGCTATAACTAGCGATGAAACTGGAATCCTCACTGATTGGAGATGTTGGCGTAGGAATGATGTAGATTCAGTCACAGTTGGATAATCTGATGATGCAGCTTTAGGACATCAAGAAGGGAAAAGAATCCCAAGAGGACTTGTGGTGCAAAATATGTGTAACAGATGGACACACCAAGGATAATTATCTGTCGTACATGAACTATATCTTGTCAGGTGTGCCTAATCCATTGAGTACTCATGGGATACCCTATTGTTGAATATGCCAGACTAGAGGGAATCATGATGAGGATTGCCTATACTTGCAGAAGATTGTAAGTACCCCAGCCATCCTTTACTGTAAATTTTGCAAATCAATAGGGCATGATCACAAGGATTGTAGAGCATATAATCTCCTAAAGGATAACACAATAAACACCTATTTGAAGAAGAACGACAGGCAGGCTCAGTCTGAACAGGCACAGGAACACTACCATCCTACGCCTTTCCCACAAAACCAGTATCAGAATCTGTATCAGCCTTAGTATGCACCGCAGAACCAGTATGCACCACAGAATCAATACCCACCTTAGCGACCACACCCGTAGGGAAGGGGGGGTGGAAACTTCAGAGGCAAAGGAGGAATATTTGGCAAAGGAAGAGGTCAAGTTGTATGCTATAAGTGTGGATAGCCAGGCCATTATGCCATAGATTTCCAAGATCCTTCAAAGACATGTTCACACTACAAAGCGCAGGACCATAATGTGGAATAGTATCCCCAGTTGATAACAAAGTGGCAAGCTCGGAACATTGCAGGTCCTAACCCCATACAAAATCCAAATCCAAATCCAAATCCTAATGTTCAGATGATTGCTGCTAAGCCGAGAAAGCCAAACATTGTTTTTTTAATACGAGGAGGTGCTTTGACCGGATCCAATCAGAATATACCGCAAGAAAAACTACAGGAGCAACTACAGGTGCGACCTGTGACGTAGAAGAAAGTACCATTCGACATTAAAAATAGAAGCAGGTATTTTTGGATTTGTGATCGAAGTTCATGGATTCGGGACAGCCGTTGGCCACAGCCGAAGTCAGTGAGATTCCTGAATGATTCCAACAACTATTCCATAAGAAGATCCCAAAAAAGGTTAGTAAGCTCAAGTCATTTCTGTCAAGTTGCTTAGCACTAATTCAAGATAAAGATGTCATCGTAGAACTACAATCACTGATAGAAGAAATCCCAGTCGAGTTGCAATATGGAAAGAGGGTTAACCATGTCAAAAAGAAAAGAGGTTTAACCATGTCAAAAAGAAATTCAAAACGGGGCACGAGTTAAGAATGATTGGGTAGATAAGGGATTATGACATGGATTACATTATTCTGGACCTAGGGTCGAAAGTCAATATTCTGACGCAACAAACTTGGGAAAGCATGGGAAAGCCACACTTAAACTAGTCCCATGACTAGTTGAGGCTTACAAATCAGGAGAAGATCCTACCAATTGGTAGGCTAAGTCAAGTCCCTGTTGACATCGAGGGGCTGCCCACTTTCGAAAACTTTGAAGTCATCAACATTGTCAATGACATGAAGCCATATCCCAAACTTCTAGGGATAGATTGGGCCATAGATAATCAGACCATTATAAATTTTAAGAAGAGGATCCTGTCATTTGAGGATGATGAGATGAGGGTAGCGTCTCCCATTGACCCACTAGAGGGACATAGATATGTCGAACCAGTCCACAATGAAGGACACAGTGACTCTCTAGACCATATTTATAATGTAAACACCTTAAAATATTATTATGTAAACCCAAAAATGGATGGAAACCTGAGCTGGAGGAGTGCTAGTTCATGCACATCAGATTCAGGAGAGGCCTTGGAGAACTGATAGAACAGATTTCATGAAGTCTCTATGCAGAGATGCAATAGGATTACCAAGTCTGTGTGACGAGTGGAGAATTAGTCAAGGGAGCTACCCACATATGAGGGCTTACCTAATCTTGCAACCTTCCTCAATGAGTTTGAAGGACTCGTAATGGAACCGCAACACTTGTCTGCTTTAGGCTATGTACTGAAGGCTACACCTACTAGATGGTCGGGTACACATAAGAAATCCATATCAGAATGGCCATAGTACAAAATATTGCTGAAATTAATATTCGACGAATAATTTTTCATCGCGAGTAAATACATATGGTTGTGAAACCTTGTCGAGCACATTAATTCATGTCGCATAACATTTGCAAAACACCCACAATAGGAATGGGTCCATCATTTCATTAACACCTTGGAAATGACACCCAGAAGTTGGTATACATCCATGGAGTTGTGACAAGGAACTCAGGATTGGGACGAGGTGGTTACACAATTCGTACACACCTTTGAATTTTCTCATGAGTAGCTGATAGTTGATGCTGTGCTTTAAGTGATTAAGGAAATGATATTTGCTGAAATCCCTGTCGAAGGGGAGAGTTCCCACTAGTGCAACACGACTATCCAACAATGGATCGATTGTTACAATATGTCCAGAGAACCATATAATGATCCAACTAACATAAACATACTAGAATTGTAGGGTACGCGCAAAGTCGAAGGAAGTGGTATTTCGAGCGACTAGTTCCTCAAGCCGCTAAAAATCAAGAAACTAAACATTGTCTTGCTAGAGAACCCAAAGTTCTTTAATATAGGATATTAGTGGGATGATGAGATGGTATCAAATATCACAGACCTACTATGTGAGTTTCGGGACCTATTCTCTGCAAACTTCTCAGAGATGAAGGGAATAGTCGGAGATCTGGGAGAGATGAAAATACCCCTAAAACTAGATGCTAAACCAGTCAAACAACAACCTTATAGGTTTAATCCAAGGTATAAAGAGAAGGTAAAAGTATAATTGGATCGCATGCTCGATGCAGGAATCATTGAACTGATTGAGGAATCGGAATGGATCAGCCCTATAGTGATCAAGGATAAGAAGATAACAAGCGAAGTCAGGATCTGTGTCGACCTAAGGAAGTTGAATGATTCATTCATGCATGATCCATTCCCAACATCATTCACAGATGAAGTATTGGAAAGAGTCGGAGGACAAGAGATGTATTCATTCACCGAAAACTTCTCTGGCTATCACCAAGTCAAAATCACGAAGGAGGATCGACACAAAATGACCTTCGTCACAGAATGGGGATGCTACTAGTATACGGTAATTCCCTTTGGAATCAAGAATGCACCTGCTATTTTTTCTAGAATAGTAGTTTATACTTTTAAATATTTCATACATAAATTTATTGAGGTCTACTTTGAAAGTATGTTCATGATGTTGGGCCATTGTTGCCAGTATCAGATCGCGCTTAATTCAAAGAAATGCATTTTTTTTGCACCATTTGGTGTGCTGTTGGGACATGTCATGTGTCGCGACATAATTTTGGTCAACCCAACGAAATTTGTGATTGTTGCACCTAAAAATTCCACGGTTGTTTTCCTTTCAGAGAGCCTAGCCTGAGATTCCCTTGACAACTTTTTTCCATCCAAGGGAAGGTTGATGCTTTTCCCCAATTTTTACATAGTCCTGATGGTGCTTTGTTTAGTGGATTAAAGTGCATCGGTCTCTCTTTGTATTTTGGCAGTAGGCACCATCGGTGCTTCTCATTGTTGAGAAATAAGCGTCGACACTTTTTCACCTAAAACCAAGTGCGCCGATCATCCAAAAACATGAAGAAATAAAGTTCTAGAATATTCCTTACAAAATATTCCATGGAGTCAGTTCCTACTGGATAGGGAGAGGTGGCATTTTCCTTCCTCACCTGTTGGGATTGTCTCCTATCCACTTCCCCTGTAAATCTCATGAGAATTGGTCAATAAATGAAGCCTCCATGGAGTGAGTGAGGGGAGGCCAAATAAAGCACCCTTATGCTGTTGCATTGAGAGTTGGTTAGAGGAAATATAGAGTGAGCTTGTATGTGAAGAGATTGTCCTAGGTGTGAAGGATTATAGATCTCTTGTAGAGGATAAAGCCATCAACATCAAGGCTTGGTTGTAACTTTACTCTCTTTTTCTATTAATACAAAAGTGTTCCCCTTTCCCCTATTTAATGTGTTTTAATCTCAGTTAAATATTGTTGGATTCCTTGATCACTGACATAGGTAATTGGTTTGTCATGATGCTCTCACTTTGTGTTTCTGTCTTTTGATCTGTTTTGCATGCATTGAGCATTGTAAGGAATTTTCAGAACAAAGAAAAGGAGGACTTGGATTTGAGGTATGATTTTAGTTTCATGTCATTCAAACTGATTATTTAGGGGAAAGATATGTTGTTGTGCTCTTTTTTTCTACACTTGTGTCTTATAGGGTAGAGGAACAACTCTTGTCCACAAGAGGTGTAAAATTGTGATAACAAAACTGGTGAATCCACTAGGGAAGCACTAATCTAGTCATATCTGGGGCAGATCTGATCATATATGGAGTAGATACAATTAGATCTACAACTATTTCATAACCTTCTTACTTATGAGGTTTGCACTTTATTCCTTAGCTCATTCTGACTGATAAGGTAAGCAATCCATCTTTTTTTTCTAGTAATTTACTCTATTGAAAATTTGTTTTGACTTTAATAGTACAACTCATTCCCATTTGTCTTTCCCTCCTGTAGATTTTCATTTTTTTGCATCTACAGCTCCATCGGCGCACCTATCTTTGGCTGACAGAGCACCGCCACCTCCTAGACGCCTTTTTATTCTTTTTACAGAGCGATGGCAGTTCCTTTCTTTAATTGGTACAGATCACCGACAACGCCCTTCTTTAGTCGATAAGAAGCATCGATCAGCTCTACGATGCTCTGGTGTAGCTTGTCTTGGTGCGCCGAGGTAGGTACCTTGAATTGCTTGAGTTTTCATTGTTTTGCAATTTTTACTCCTCTGAAAAAGTCTAGTGTGATTTGATTGGGTTTTCTCATTGTTTGAGTCTGGTAGTTTCAATAAACTGATTCTCATGCATGGAGCTCAGTTTCAAAAACATTTGTCTTCTTTGTTAGGAAAGAGTTATAGTGAAAGGAATTGCATGAAAAAACATTCTTCAATTTTTTGGATTTGTGTGATTTGATATCTGAAAAAGTTCATTTGAAAAAGAAGCTATGGCCTATCATCGAGTTAGTTTGGTTTACACTTCTTTGTGTGTCTTTTATGCTTTAGAACAACACTTAAAAATACAAAAATACTCACTAGTTATCTTGCCTTGTTTTTTCTTAGAAAATTTCATTTTGGCTTTCATAAATGTTTTAGGAAAGTGAATCTTTTTTGGTGTGAATTAAGTAGAGTTGATTCTTATAAACATTAGGGGCTCTATTTTTTATTTTTCATTTCATAGAATCATAGTTTTATTGGTAAAGAATTTTGTGTTTGAAGAATTCATTTTAGAATCATTTGTTAGGTCTTGCATTTGAATTCGTAAAGATAGTGGTGGATTTGTGTTTATGAAATTTTATAGAAATTTTATAAAAGTTTATAGAAATTTGAGTGATAGGGTAGAGACGTGTTCCAATGTCGTTAAGCATAGGAGCTATCATTTATTTCCTGCACTGCAGCCCGTGGATTGTGCGGTTCTTCGACATATCACTGGTATATCAAATGACCTTATAAATTGAGCACATAGATCTTTAGACAAGCACACAACTCACAAAATAGATCTCACAATTTACTTAGCAATTGAAGAATGAAACAGTGCAAAAATGGCTTGCAACTGTGAATGCTTTCATTAATCAAAAGTAATTAGATAATAATTACAATGAAGTACAATGGCTAAATAGACACAAGCAATTCAAATTGATTACACTCTACTTGATTGTAGGTAACTAAGACCTTGTCTAAATCATTATCGGAGGATTCAATGGTTAACTGACCTTGTCTAAACCATAACTGAAGTTCATCGAAGTTCTAAAAAACAACTCAAGTGTTACATTCAGTGTTGACTAAGGCTAATTAACTGTGGCAGGTGAGAAATGCGCCCCTCCTGCATGTAGCCATGAAAACCTAGTGCTAACTGAATGTAACTAACTCCTAACTTAGCTTGACTAGTCACCAACTCAATTGAACTGACCTTGGTTGGTTTCATCTCTCCTAGTGGCTCCTAAATTGTAGGGATTGGTCTAGGAGGATCCAAAACTGATGCATGCAAGTGAAATCAGTGGTATTAGGCCTCAATTAGTGTTCCCCACACTTTAGTAACTGAAACATGTGCCCCAATTAGGCCAAGTGAACCCAATGGTGCTAGTGACTAAAAATAGACTAAATGGACTCCTGATTTAGACATGACTCCTGATTTAGACATATGACCAAATTGGACAAGGGAGGATTAATAATCCTAATACCCCCCCCTGAATGCCAACTTGGACAATCTATGGGCCCTGGTAACTAAGACCATAGGTCACCCATTACATCAAGTAAAATAAAGTAACTGCTTAATACAAGGAGATGGGGAAAAAACCACATGGAAAAAATACCCCCCTTTATCTAAGTAGGTAGAATCAAGTCTCAAGTTTGAAAAACTTGAAAATATGTTGCTGCAATATTCATCTCTGTGAGGAAGCAAAGCAACATGCATGGTGTGCTGTGCATAGGTATTCTGGGGCCTGGCATGTAGACTTCTCCTTCTTCTCCAAAAATGATGATGGAAGGAAGGAGGAATGTAACCTTTGTCTCTTGCTAGATGAAGATGTGTATGATCATATCCATTCTTATGAATGTAGTGAGATTGAGCCCTTGCCATATAGCATTTTATAGGGAGTCTATTGCATCTCTCTGAAGGAGGTAAGATTGCATGGCATAGTGTAAGGGTCTTTCCTTTCTGAGTGTCAGGTGAGTTTGTAGTCGTCTTCCTAGCTTCCAGTTTGGAAGTAGGGACTGAATCTAGATATGAGTCACCCTGAATCTCAATCTCATAAACTGATAAAGATGGATCTGCAATACTAGTGGAAGCTACAAAAGAAGAGATGCAATGATTTTACCTTCCCTTGCAAGTAGCTGCTGAGAGTGCACTGGTTCTGAAGGAGGCATGAAATGTGAGAAATCATATGCTTTTGAAGCATGATTTGAAACACCCTTCACTATGATGTTCCCAGTAGAGATATCTGTGATCTCCATTGAGTCATGCCCAAAGATCACTCACTTTGGAGATCCAGTATGGGTCATTTGATAGACAGATAACAGGTTTGAAGCTAGGGAGGGAACAAATAGCACATCTTTGAACCTTCCATGTTCAAGCTTGACAGATCCCTTTCATTTTGTTTTTAATTTACTGTTATTTCCCATCTGAATACTAGGACCATCAAAGGACTAAAAAGAAGAGAATGATTCTCTGGATGCAGCCATATGGTTGGAAGCTCCAGAATCAATGAGGAAGACATGTGCTGATGAGAAACAGGCCTTTAGTGCATGGCCTTTGCTTTGGTATTCTTCATATTCTTCTTCATAATCATCCTTCCTTGCACTAGCAAGTGCAGAAATGTTATGTTTCTTCAAAAGAAGAGCCATTTCATCAAGTTGTCTTCTCATACAGGAGATTTTTGAATGAAAGCCCCTTCCATAGTAAGAAAAAAGGACCTTGCCTTTGCCATTCTTCTTGCTTCTCTTCGAACTTGAAGGCTCATTTGACTGCTCTTTCTTCACAAGAGACTTATCTCTTTGCTTCCCTTTATCATTCACTCCCTTAGGTCCTCCTACAACTAGTTCTTGATCTATGGAAGATCGAATGATCCCCATTTGGATGAACTTGTCATTCTCATAAGTGAGAGATGCAATGAAAGCATCAAGAGTGGGAATATTCCAATTTGGAGTAGTGATCCTCACCGATTGAAAAGTTGATACAAATACTGACTAGTCTGCACTGAGTTTTGAGAGAATGGAAAGGATGAGCTGATCCTCCTTCTCCACTTTGCATTGCTTCAGCTGATATATCAGGTTCTTGAACTTTGTCAAGAATTCATTCAGTGGTTCGAATTTGAATGGATTAAGAAAGATTAGTTCATTTTCTAGCTGATGGACCCTCATCTCATCCTGCTTATCAAATAAGGAAGCAATATTGTCCCAAATCTCCTTGGGAGTCTTCAATCATTGGATGTGGAAATGAAGATCTTGAGAGACTGATTGGGACAAGTATCCATTAGCTTCGCCAAGCCTATTCAAGTACTTTTATTTGTCATGATTAAGAATTGGCACTACCTCTATTTCTTCTATGAGTCTGAAGAGAAACTTGGTGCGAAGGAAGCTCTCCATGTCTTCTTTTCACTGGTGGTATTTGAAGGGGGTGAGTTGCTCCATTTGAGGGAACATTTTGAATGTAGTAGAGAGAACTGATATGTTGTAGCGAATGTTGTGAGAGAAATGAGCTGCTTGTAGCAAATGCAGTGAGAGGAGATGATAACCTGTAAATCACACAATCAAACATACAAAGTAAGGTCGACAGTCTGCACTTTTGGAATTTCCTTCACACCCAGCATAGTTGATCAAGCAAGCTTGATCAATAATTTCCTAACTTGGGATATTAAGTGGTAAATTCTCCGCTTCTGGTGTAGTATTGGAAGGAGCAATTTTGCTCAAAAAAATGATCCAGCTGGAGATCTGAGGAGGAGAGGTGTCTTGTCCACTGAGGCTCTGATACCATATAAATTGAGCTCATAGATTTGTAGAGAAACACACAACTCACAAAATAGATCTCACAATTTACTCAGCAATTGAAGAATAAAACAGTGCAAAAATGGCTTGCAACTGTGAATGCTTTCATTAATCAAAAGTAATTAGATAATAATTACAATGAAGTACAATGGCTAAATAGCCACAAGAAATTTGAATCCACATGAGGAAATTCGAATTGATTACAATCTACTTGACTGTAGGTAACTAAGACCTTGTCTAAATCATTATCGGAGGACTCAATGGTTAATTGACCTTTTCTAAACCATAATCGGAGTTCATCGGAGTTCTAAAACACAACTCAAGTGTTACATTCAGTGTTGACTAAGGCTAACTGACTATGGTAGGTGAGAAATGTGCCCCTCCTACATGCAGCCATGCAAACCTAGCGCTAACTGAATTTAGAGGACTAGAATTGACTATAATTGACTCCTAACTTAGCTTGACTAGTCACCAACCCAACTGAATTGACCTTGGTTGGTTTCAGCACTCCTAGTGGCTCCTAAATTGTAGGCATTGGTCTAGGAGGATCCTAAACTGATGCATGCAAGTACAATAAATGGCGGTAGGCCTCAATTAGTGTTCCCCAAACTTTAGTAACTGAAACATGTGCCCCAATTAGGCCAAGTGGACCCAATGGTGCTAGTGACTAAAAATAGACTGGATGGACTCCCGATTTAGACATGACTCCTAATTTAGACATATGACCAATTTGGACAAGGGAGGATTAATAATCCTAATAGACCTTTCACGTACCCTTGAGGTATATCAAAAGGTACTTCATTTATTTAGTTGTATATCAGAAGGCCCCTTTCGAATGGTTGTGCATTAGACAAAACTACTACGGATTTGAGCTCCCACGTACCTTGCGTATATCGAGAGACCTTACTAAGATTCCTAATACCATATGAGAAAATCCATTTGACCATCTTGTTGGAGAAATACATCGAGAAAAACACTCAGGGATATTACTACACATGTGCCATCCAAGTCGTCGGCTATTCAGGTGAGGGACAGTTGATCCTCCTTGCTGCATTTTACTATTTGACCCTGCGGTATATTGCGAGTGCGACAACTTGACAATCCTAGTGAGAGACTGGCTATCATTAGCCCATCCTATCATTTAAGTCTATTTTCATCCTTTAGCTTGCATAAGTTTGTTTATGTGCATTTCCTTCTTTTTTGACCCAGAGTAGGAATTTTCAGCCGTCACCTTAGCTGAGCAGTTTACAAGGCATTCTCGTAGATTGCGATGTTTACCACTTGACTCTCCTCCTATCGTGGAAGGACAAGAAGGTGAAACCATGGAACAACCAACTATTTCTAATGTTCATTCAGAGACCTCACCCACTACTAAAATGAGGGAATAATTCACTAATTATGACAACCCTTTTGTCGAATAGCCTCCTACGGCTGATACCACTTTCCACTTTCCAATGGAAGGTCATGTTGGTTCGTCCAATTGGGTTGATTGTCTACCCAGTGATATTGAGGGACCAGAGTATGGCCCTAATGCTCCTTTTTGGAGAACCTCTATGGGTCAAGAACTTTCTGAATGTGGGGTTACTAGACCATCCTTCTTTAACACTTCACCAAGTGAGGAAAGGTATAAGAAGATGTTGGATGGTTGTCAAAGTCTTCGAGAGAACCTGGAGAAAATTATTGCTATCCCTTTTCCTCATAAGGAACCTATGACGACTATTTTACCCTATCTTTTAGACCCACTCCCCTTTGGATATCGTTCACTATCAACATCTCAAGCCACTCATAGTTTTCTATCATCGAATCCAGGGACGATAGTTCCCAATCTAGGAAAACCTACAATTTTGTCACTATGGTTCAAAATCCTGGGTCTTCTCATGACCCTCCCATATCCTCTGCCACTGGGGGAAAACCGCTAGATCAAGTTGCATTAGTAGTCAGTGGGGCCACATCCATAATAAGACAAACCCCTACTACAAGAAAACCATCAGTTACTCCCCCTTCTAGTATAGGACAACCCTCAGGGATACATCCTATTGTCATTCAACCTTCTTGGGGATATACTCACCCGACAATCCTACCTCATATAATTAATGTAAACTACTAATATACACCCACAGGAGTGGTACATCATGGTATTCCTTACCCCAAAAACATGTTTAATCCTTGGGGACAACCAAATAGGCCAAATGTCTCGTCCTATGTAGGATCTTTTGTAAACACTATTGGAGAATATGGAGGCCCTCCCGGAGGACCTAGAGGGTTCGGAGGACCCGATGGACCATTTGAAGGACCCCCACTTGGAGGCCCTCCATCTGGAAGGCCATAATTTGGACCACTACCACCACCTCCTCTTGGAGGACTGCCACCACCACCTCCTCCTAGAAGACCGCCATGACCACCTCCTCCTGGAGGACCGCCCCTTGGAGTCCCACCTCCCTCGGGTGGCCCCCCATCTGGAGGACCATTAGATAACCAACAGCCTAACCAAGTTGTCCCTGGGAAATCATCTATGCCCATTTATCAATCTTCTTATGGTCCTACTGGTACGCAAATCCCATACCAGGACTATCAATACCCTCAACCGAATCAACAGTTGCCATTTCTAGCTACATAATATCTTCCAGATTGATAAATGATCTGATTCACCATGACCCCTCTTGTCCAGCCATTCCAGTCAAGCTACCATCGGATATACCAAAATTTGACGGTAAACCTGGTGAGGAACCAAAAAACCATGTGATGACTTTTCATCTATGGTGTTCATCAAACTCTTTGATGGATGGCTCAATCTGTCTGCACTTATTTCAGAGAACCCTCACATGCATTGCTACAAAATTGTATATAGAGTTACCGCAACAATATTTTTGGGATTTCAATGCTTTGGAAATTACATTTTTAACCCAATTTCAATTACCAATTCGCTATGAGACAGGTATAGACATGTTAACCTCGCTTTGACATAATACTTTGACACATATCTTCGATCACATTCACGAATGGAGATGAAGAAGTAGGTTAATCAAGACTCCCATTCCTGACCAGCTACTCGTTGATTGGTTCAAAAAAAATTTACTGCCACCTATTGCTAGATATGTTTCCATGGGAGGCGCTATTACGGAAGAAAAAACTATTAGTCATGCTCAATACCTAGACTTGGTTTATTCCCAGTTAGATACTTTATATGATTTAATCCCTCATGCCCCTCACCCCACGTCAGACCCGTCAAGACCTACAACTAAACCACGTGCTAACGGAATCCTTGGTTCAGTTCAAACCCAAACGGTGGAAAATTCTACTAAGAAACAAACCCAATCCACCACACCATTAAACCAAACAACACCACCATCCAAAACTGCACCTTCTCTTATTACTTCCACTGAAGTAAATGTGATTGAATCTTTGGGAGGAAAAAATAAAGGTAAGATTAAAAGGAAAAAACCTAATAATCAACAGGAAAGTAATAAATCACCCAACCTTGATGCCGATTCAAAAGGTAAGAGAAAGGTAAAATATCCCTGTTTAATCAATGGAGGTGATAATTTCACCAAGGAATGTCCTCATCATGAGGAAGTTAACAAGTTTTTAAAAAATTCACCCACTCCAGCAGTTGTCAAAGACCCTTTCCCTACACAACAACAATTGATCCATCATCAATCTTTGCATGGCCCTTATTCATCTATTGATGAAGTTAAAATGATTTCCAGTGAAATGATTCACTTAAATACAAGAGCACATAGTTATGATCCCCCTCCAAAGAAGAAACCTGATAAAGTTCCATCCAAAAAAACCTCATCTTCCACACCTCCTCTGAATAATGGTCTTCATATTAAAAAACCTATACCCGAGACAATATTTCTCCCATCCAAGAGTACGCTTGGTAAATCCATTATCAATCCTAACACACGTGCCACCCAATACTATAACATTGTTGAAGACTTGGACCAGGCACCATGCGCTATGTCAGCCCTAGAAGTACTCCAAACTTGTCCCACCCAGTGAAAAAATTTGCTCACAACACTTGGAGCTATGGATCTTGAGAACAATAACATCATCTCTTTCAAATTGGATGATTTCAAAATGAGGCTCTCACATCAGTTGGCTTTATAGATAACTACCAAGATTTATGGAAAGCATATCCATCAGGAGCCTCAAATTTGGTCATGTCTTTGTCTTGTTGAAGAGTCATTAGTTCTCTCGAGATCAATCCTTCACCTACCACTCTTAAGGATTTTGATAGTTGTGGCTTCCAAACCTATGGATTACTTCCCACTATCCAGGTTGAACTAGGGGGCAAATCAATTTCCATCCACATTGAATTTGTTGACGCTCCTTTGGACTACAACCTAGTCCTAGGTCGTAACTAGTTTTATGCTATGCAAGCTGTAGCATCAACCATTTTTCAGATCATTCAGTATACGCGGGTTGCAATGCAAATACTTGCGTATGACACACAATTTTCAGTGCACATAGTCGTGTATGCAACCCAAAATCCATAATAAAAATATACAAGGCTGGTCTGAGGAAAATACATCAAAGGTCATGCCCATGTATAGTGTTTAGGCCACTTCAATCCAAATTGTCCTTTTGTGTACCAACATGAGGAATGTCAGCACTTAGAAGGAGAAGTGCCATTTTGGCTGATAACACCATTCCAAGGAAGGATTGTCACTATAGATAAGTTAGATTTCATCACCCCTAATGCTATTTCCAATGATGAAAACAATGTTCCGCTTCTGACTACCCAACAATATCAGAATATTAGAGTAGGTCTTCTTAAAGACTCTTCACTCATGGGAGTATTTCCATTGTCAATTGTTATAGCGGATTTCACCACACTAGGTGAATCACACATTGTATGGCCTTCCCCTGTCCCACTGCAGACTCATTAGCCCCTATGGACCACTTTTTGTCTTTTGATGTGTCCTTGATCATCCCTAAAAACATAAGAAAAGTGATATATGCGTATTTTCCCCCGATAACCGCGTACATACGCGGATATTCCCCCCATAGTCACGTACATCGGGATGTATGAATAATCCAAATCCTTTTGGAGCATTCCTTGACTTGGATCCGACTCATATGACTCCTGGCCTTCCATATGCCTTGAGATCGCACGGATTCGACCTTTCAGTATCCCTTTGAAAAGCTATATAAGGAACCCCTTGAGACATTGAAAGGATAAGAGAGAATTGAGAGTAACGAAACTATAGTCCATTGTTGCCAGAACTTATGCTTGAGTCTGCATCCCTTTGTCCCTTGGAGCACTGTTGTGTTCTTCCTAAGCTTGCCTTTTTCTAGTAAGCTTGTTATCGGAGTGATGGAGGATTGAGGTGGTGGAGGCCCAAGTGGGGGATTTAGTTTCTTCGGTTCGCAGACGTGCCGTTAGAGGTTGTCACTTGTAATCTCTGATTTATATTAATAGAAATATCTTTTCCTGTCCAGTAATGTGTATTTGAATGAATATTGTATCCATTGGAATATGTCAAATGCTTTTACATTATTGATTATATATGATAGAATAGATCTAACACCATGAAATATAGTATGCTTGTATTGTTTACTTGTTGTTGAGGAAGTATTATATCAATTCAAGCCAAAGATTGGAAAGCTCAACAGGGATCTACTTCAACCGTACGGAATAAGGTACGAGGTTTGATCCTTTAGTGTTAGACATTTTATTTCTATTGCATATTGGGAAAGATTGATTTCTGGAGTCTAGCTGTCTGTTGTGGTACCCCAAGCCATAGGAATTTCTCTCCGTAACAGAAATGGCGACTCCGCTGGGGAATTCCTAGTAATTGTCCTTTGGGGGCAACAATGGGCTTGAGATTAATGATTTGCTCTTGGTTTCTCTCTGCTTCTGTGTCTCATTTTATAGTATGTTCATCCATTGACACTCCCCTTTATTTGTTTGACCCTTGTCCTGCTTTTTACCACTGCCTTCTTTGTATACCTAGGTTTTTGGCCAAAAGTCGCATACATATGCGGATTTTTGGCCAAAAATCGCGTATACACATAGATTTTAGACTAAAATCCTTTTTTCCACTTAGGTTTTTGGCCAACAGTCGCGTACATGGGCCTTCCCATGCGGGTTTTTGGCCAAAAGTCGCATACATGTGCCTTCCCATGCGGGTTTTTGGCCTAAAGTCGCGTACATATGCGACTGTTCTTTATACAGTCGCGTACATCCTCACTTTTGGTGAGTTTGATGTTGGGGGAAGTTGCTGGGTGGGTTGTGAGTGTGGTTGGGTCTTCCTTGGGTCTGATGTTGTCTGTTGGATGCTTCTTTTGT
>LPNX011007460.1:172973-191674 GCA_001517045.1 Pseudotsuga menziesii
ATTCGTATCTAGGGGCTCTTTCGAGAGTTTCGGGCTTTGCTACCCTGCCCATATGGTCAATCCCTCCTGCAACTGTCTGCCTGAGCTTTGATTATATTGAGGTGACCTTAGTGACCTTAACTAGGATATCAAGGGGGTACTTGTAGAGGTTATTCTGCATGTGTCCCTGCCAGGTAGAGGTCAGACAGCACAGTCGCTTTATGCGTTGAAGCTGAGGGCCACTATAATTGGTTATGTACCTCCACTTGTAGTGTATGGAAGTTTCAAGCCTCTCCCAGGCGAGACATACGTGCTGCATTTGGGAGCTCACATATCCTCCCCATGGCTTGCTTGTATTTTGGCTGTAGATTTTCTTAGGAGTGTGCTCTTTGTGCGCTAGTTGGCCTTTGGGATCGTGGTTACTTGAGTATATTTATGCTCTCTTGAGTTTGGGTCCTTTTATTTTTGACATGCCTGATATCCTATCACCCGTCCTTGGTCCCAGTACAGACACTGGTGTTAGACTTGGGGGCATCACAGCCCCTTACCATGCTCGTTGATTTGGGAATGGTCATATTCCATCCTCTACTTCATTTGTGGAGGCCTTTTATTCCCTTCGCTTGGTATTTACACCAGTGGTCACCCTCATGGGGGGTGGTAGTGGATGCGTGAACGTTGGGTCTACACCTTACTTTCCTTTTTATGTCCCATCGTTCACCGCATTGTTTCCTTTGGGTGCTATTGTCATGATCATTCCTCCCTATATCCTATAGTTTGGATTCTATACTAACTATTTTGGGATGTTTTGGACTAATATAGTTGTCATGTAGGATCCAATTTTTGTACACTCTCTCCGAGGTTTCGACCCATTCGTTCCTATCTCAAGTATAATGCCTACACTGGCATATAGGTCAGGTCCACCACCGTTTACATTTTGCATGACCTTATGTCCATGTCACTATATCCTTAGGTACGAACCCACTCTATTATGTCACAGAACCTTCTTGCTGCTCTAGAAGTGGCATGATATGAGTGGTAGAGCCTCACCTTACATGGGTACCCTAGTTAGCGCCCTATTTTCATTTGGTGCCCATGCCGATGTTTCTCCCTTTAGGGTGTGGGAGTCCGTTGTATAGTATTGCCATGACATTTTGCAAGAGACTCATACTCCTCTTGATATTATGCTGGCCATGATCCCCCAGACTCCCTTGTATCAAGTTGTGGATGCATTGTCATGAACTTTGCCTGTCTTATTGACCTTTATGCCAGCTTCCCTGACATTGCGTTTCAGCCATATAGCCCAAGCTTGTCTCATGTCTAGCCATGAAGAGCCTTTCTTTATATCCTTCGCAGCTTGATTCCATTTTTACCGGGAGGGGATTTTCCCCTGAGTGTCAATATCCTACACATGTATCCTTGCATTGAGCATAGGTATGTTCCACTGCTTGGAACTAGTTTGTTTTCCCTAATGACACTCGTCTCCTCCTAGTTTGTAACTATAAAGCTAGTTTATTCTTTTTTCAAGCTTTTCAAATAACTGAAAAAGACCAAAAAAATAAAAAAACCAAAAAGCCGGACAAGAAAAGATATTATCTTTGGCAGCTGTCAAGTCATGTCGCCTTCGAACAAAGCACTGTATATCACATCCATTGGTTGGGTTATAGTTTGACTTAGGAGCTGTACTCGTTATCTGATTTTATCTCCACCGATTGGTTAAGCTTCCAGTCCCTATGGAGCCTCTGTTGATGCCTCCTGTGTCACAGAGATGTCCCAGTTTGTATATCGAGTCTATGCTGCCTTCATTCAGTCACCATACGCCGTTATGCTCTTGTTCGAAGGAAGTTGAAACCTGAGTCGGCCATTCCTCAGTTATCTTGACTTTGCATGTCGGCCATTCCCGGTACAGTTACTGGTTCGTGCACCTTATGATTGAGTCCTTCCACATTATACAGCTTTGCTGAGTACCTCATGTTGGATGATGGGGGATGCCTTAATGCCCTCCTTCCAGCAGATTTCATCCCATCGACTTCAGATCATTTATTCTGGGATTGGAGTCTAGAGTCATTTTTGAGTGCCTTGATACTTGCAGTCATCAGTGGCAGGTTCTCTTGCCATCGACAGTTTTGGGAATACATTAATGTCCCCTGATCGATGGATTCTCTCAAGTGTTCGACCTCAACACATTTATTCACACTTGTTAGTTTGCACTCTAGCACCTTGATTCCCATTTTCATTATCGGTGGGTGATCTCGTGCCTGTTAACGGTATACATCAATGACCGGTAATCAGATGATGGACTACTATGTTCGACCTCGACACCTCTATTCGCATAGTAGGACATGTACTCGTAGCGATATGTGTAGAAGACCTTCCAGATTGGTGGCATCCATTATATGCTACCTCCTTGATCGTGCCAGTGTTCATGAGATTTCAGCTCTCGTGACTTGTTCCAGTATATGTCAGACATTTCCAGCCACTATGGAGATCTTGATCTATTGTATATATTCAGCCTTTGTGGAGATCATGGTCCTTTGTATATCTTCATCATGGAGATTCTGATCTATGTATATTGTATGTGGCGATGACCACATATGGGTTATCATGTTTCATGCCTATTCATGGCCATTGTACTCTTATGTATCCGGGATTGCTATATGTATTTGCAGTTATATGCAGAGTTGTATTATGGTATTATGCTGATTGGGTGGTTGGTGTTCCATTTGGGTACCTTCATCACTTCACTTCTGGGATGGATTTATAATGTATTTCGGCCATCGTATAACCCCTCTGATCTCATACATTAGGGGGCATCTGTTATAGCGGATTTCACCACACTAGGTGAATCACACATTGTATGGCCTTCCCCTATCCCGCTACAGACTCATTAGCCCCTATGGACCACTTTTTGTCTTTTGATGTGTCCTTGATCATCCCTAAAAACATAAGAAAAGTGATATATGCGGCTTTTCCCCCGATAACCACGTACATACGTGGATATTCCCCCTATAGTCGCGTACATCGGGATGTATGAATAATCCAAATCCTTTTGGAGCATTCCTTGACTTGGATCCGACTCATATGACTCCTGGCCTTCCATATGCCTTGAGATCGCACGGATTCGACCTTTCAGTATCCCTTTGAAAAGCTATATAAGGAACCCCTTGAGACATTGAAAGGATAAGAGAGAATTGAGAGTAATGAAACTATAGTCCATTGTTGCTAGAACTTATGCTTGAGTCTGCATCCCTTTGTCCCTTGGAGCACTGTTGTGTTCTTCCTAAGCTTGCCTTTTGCTAGTAAGCTTGCTATCGGAGTGATGGAGGATTGAGGTGGTGGAGGCCCAAGTGGGGGATTCAGTTTCTTCGGTTCCTAGACGTGCCATCAAAGGTTGTCACTTGTAATCTCTGATTTATATTAATAGAAATATCTTTTCCTGTCCAGCAATGTGTATTTGAATGAATATTGTATCCATTGGAATATGTCAAATGCTTTTACATTATTGATTATATATGCTAGAATAGATCTAACACCATGAAATATAGTATGCTTGTATTGTTTACTTGTTGTTGAGGAAGTATTATATCAATTCAAGCCAAAGATTGGAAAGCTCAACGGGGATCTACTTCAACCGTCCGGAATAAGGTACGAGGTTTGATCCTTTAGTGTTAGACATTTTATTTCTATTGCATATTGGGAAAGATTGATTTCTGGAGTCTAGCTGTCTGTTGTGGTACCCCAAGCCATAGGAATTTCTCTCCGTAACATCAATCCCTCCTCCTACTTCACAAACTACATCCATTAATATGATCTCTACCTCTTCTATAGAAAAAGGAAAATCTATTGTTGAATCGACATCGCTTAATCCTTTCGAAGAAGTCTACAATTCAATACAATCCACCAGTGACCCTACCATCAATGATCATTTGTTGGTGGCCTCATATTTTTATCACCTACCATATTGGATAGACATCACCCCCCCCATCTCTAGATTATCTTTCACATACACTTCCTACGGATGAATCTATTATGGAAGTTATGTCGCTAGAAGAGATGCCTTGGAAATATCATCACCATTGATCTTCTTTCCTTCCCCCTTGCCATGTGGTAGAGGAGCACTTTGTGTCAGCAATTTCATCTGATGTAGTCATGGACCCTCAATCTCTGATCCTCACTTATGATGTTGAGTTTGAGGGAAATCTATTCAATATCACAAAATCTATGCCTGTGGATATCTCAGTTAAACCTGGTATTTCAGAGCATATTCAAATAGGTCAAAATTAATCGCCTTCAGAGGTTCAATTATATATGGCCTTATTTAAGAAATTTTGAGATTTTTTCACTTGGACATACGAGTAAATGCCAAGGATTGATCCCTCCATTGTTGTTCATGAGATCAAAACTTACCCTGGTGCGAAGCTAGTCTGCCATAAATTAAGTGAGGTTCATCCATGAAAAGCCACAACCATTAAGGAAGAAGTTGAAAAACTTCTGAGGGATGGTTTCATTTATCCCGTGCCTTTAACTGAATGGGTGTTCAATATAGTTCTTGTGAACAAAAAGCAATGAACTATTAGGTTTTGTATCGAATTTAGGGCATGAATCGGGATTGTACAAAAGGCAATTTCCCCACTCCCTATATTGATCAATTAATCGACAACTGTGCCAAAAGCGTCATCTTCTCATTTATGGATGGATTTTCTGGCTATAATCAGATTGAGATTCTCCCTTCAGACCAACATAAGATGACCTTTATTTTCCCATGGGGTACCTTTGCCTACTGAAAATTACCTTTGATCCTGAAAAATGCTGGCGCCACATTTCAACACGCCATGTCGTATGCCTTTCATGATATCAAACACATTGTGGAACCCTATATCGACGACCTGCCTTCTCATTCTAAGCAATGGGAGCTTCATGTTGATAATATGAGAGATATTTTTCTTAGATGTTGTCATTTCAATATTCGTTTGAACCCCCACAAATGTGTTTTCTGTGTTGAAAATGGAATACTGCTTGGTTTCATCATGTCTAAGGATGGCATCTGTATCGATCCTTTGAACATCGAACCCATCCTAGCCCTACCCGCTCCTACAAATATAATAGAGCTCCAAAGTTTGCAAGGAAAGACAAAATTTCTACATCGTTTTATCTGCAATTGCGCAAAAAGGACACATGGTTTCATGAGATTTCTTAAAAAGGATACACCTTTTGTTTGGGATGATTTTGCGCAACGTGCATTTGACAATCTCAAACATGCTCTTACCCATGCACCTGTGTTGCAACCACTTGATTACACCAAGGATTATTCCCTTTATGTAGTTGCATCCCTGTCAACTATAGGCATGGTCCTAGTTCAAATAAATGAACATGACCAAGAACATGTGATCTACTATGCTAGTAAGAGTCTTCTAGACTCTGAAACCTGATACTCACATGTGGAGAAACTTGCTCTGGACACAGTTATCGTGGTCCAGAAGTTCCCTCACTATATTTAGCTTCACACTACCAATGTTTATGCCAACTCTAATCCCATGTACTACGCTTTGACACGTCAGGTACTTGGGGGAAAATACTCATGATGGATCGTGATCCTCTAGGAATTTGAGTTGGAGTTTTCTAAAACTACTTCTAAGAAATCCCTTGTTTTTTCTGATCTTTTACGTGACCTTCCCCGTACTATGGAGAATACAGATCCCATTGATTCATTACCTGATTAATTGTTGTTTCTCATTAGTACGACTGATCCATGGTATGGAAACATCATTTTGTATCTCTTGACTCTATGATATCATCCCACTGCTACTCACGACAAACGTTGTCGTATCCTCCACCAGGCTAAATATTATCTCATTCTGAATGATACCTTATACTGTTTTGGCATAGATTCTATATTACGACGTTGTCTTACACATGAAGAAGTTGAAATCGTCTTGAATGATTTCCATGTTGGAGCTTGTGGCAGCCATCTCTTTAGGTTTGCTACTGCACAAAGGATATTGTGCGCAGTATATTTCTGGCCTTCATTTTTCAAATATTGTATTGAACCTGTCAAGAAATTCCCACCATGTCAAATGTACACTAATAAGAAGAGAACTCATTAAGCTCCACTCCATCCTGTCATCGCAGTTGGCCCTTTTGCGAAATGGGGCATAGAATTTGTGCATTATAGGCCTACCTCAGCCGGGGGGCATGGCTACATTTATGTGGACATTGACTATTTTACTAAATGGGCTGAGGCTATGCCCACATATGCTGTAGATGGGAAAACAACTACGTTATTTTTATCTAACCATATCATCGTTAGGTTCGGGATTCCCAAGGCCATTGTGACCAATCATGGGTCACACTTCTAGAACAAAATAATGGTAGATCTTAGTGCAAATATAGGGTTTCTCCATGACAGCTCTACGCCCTACTACACTCAGGCCAATGGCCAGGTCGAAGTGATAAATAAAGTGTTGAAAACTATGCTTCAACGAATGCTAGGGAAGGCCAAATGAAACTGGCACTTGCAACTATTTTATGCACTTTGGGCCTATAGGACCACTGTAAAGACTTCCACCTATTTCACACCTTTTCAACTAGTATATGGGTTGGAAGAAACTATCCCGATAGAATGCGAGATTATTTATCTAAAGATCACTGTAGAAATTTTTGCTAACACCACCATAGAAGAGGAACAATTTCTGTATCTGAATAAGCTTGATGAAACCCACCACGATGTTTCCTTAGAAAATGAGGCACACAAATAATGGATGAAAGCTCAATATGACAGATCTATCTAGGTCGTCTCTTTCAATGAAGGAGATATGGTCTTAGCTTATGATCAGAAGCATGATAAGCTGGGGGAAGAAAAATTCAAATCTATGTGGAACGAGCCTTACATTATCAGTCGCGTTTTGGAAAAGGGGGCATATGAGTTAGTTGATTATGATGGGATGCCCTTGGATGAGCCTCGCAATGGTCTCTACCTTAAAAGATACTATGCATAGGTCATATAGCATAGGTTATTTGTAAATAATGTTGATATATTGTTGTGTTTCTTGATTTGAAAAGTGTGGTTTCTTGTGTGATTCAAGACATGTTTCTCAAACCCTACTTATGCATGTACTATGTCTAATGGACAGATGACCACTTTTACCAGGTTCATGAACGGTGTTAATCACTACACATTGAATATTGCATCAGCAACTTGGGTACTATACTCTCCTGTAGGTGATTTGGTGAGTTTAGGGAGTGTTTGTTTAGGTCCCTCCACCGACAATATAGCAGAATATCACGTAGTAATTGGATTGTTGATGGAAGGCCTAGCTTGCGATGTAAGGAATATTAGGGTTTACCTAGACTCTGAGATAGTTGGTTAGCAACTTAATCGAGTCTACACCGTCTGAAACTCTCTACTTCTTCGTACATTTTGAAGGGTTAGACTCTTGGAAAGGTATTTTGAGTAGGTTATGTATCAACACATCTCAAGACATTTGAATGCTGTTGCAGATTCCTTAGATAATTATCTCTTAGGCTGGTATATTTCTCATAATTAAAAGTCCATTATAACATAAAAACATACAAGTAAATTCATAATTAGGCATACATGTCACATGTCACATTTTTTGCACACACAACTGTAAATAGAGTTTTTCATATATATGAAAACTGTAAAACCGAGATACAAAATTGGGCTGAAGCATCAAGCTTTTAGTGCCCTCAAATTTTAGGACTGTATTGAGTTCAAAATATACATATACAAGGAAAAAATATGAATCTTCAAAGCTTTCAGTAGGGATACATATACAAAAATAAACGTCTTTGTATACTAGTCATCATGCTCATGCCCATGGTAAGAAATGATGTCCCGAGCCACCCTATGGTGTAGCCTGGCGAATTGCCTTGAGACTCCCATAGTGTGACGCTGGTAATGTCTGGGTAGGTCATTAGTGGTAATATCAAGAATTCCTACAGTCAGATGCTGCAGGTTCTCCACGATATCTCCAAGCTCCTCATCTGCCTCAGAGTGATAAGACACCATATCCCTAGCTCCTGCTCGCCTATCAATAGGAGACATCCCAACTGAACGGACAGGTCCAACATCTGCATAAAACATTTTCAAATGTGTCAGTATTAAAAAATAAAAATTAAATAAAATTGAAAAATTAAAAACATGATGGATAGTGTCTTTCTCACCTCTGTCATCCCACTCCTCATTCTTAGGTAGGGAAAGTATCAGATCCTCGTGAAAATCAGCCCCCTCATAGGTGTAATCCTCAATCATAAGTAGATGGCCCCTCAACCAGTGCAAGAAGGTTGATCCATAGACAACCTTGGGACCCCCACCGCCATGATGGGCCATAACATAGACCCACCTGAGCATCCTAGGATCCTCAGGATCAAGTCTTCTCACAGTCACCTGGGGCCTCATGTGAGGTACCCGCTACAAGATGAAGGAAACTACCACAGTTCCATAGCCAAATTATTTGAGCTACCCCTGCTTTCCCTTTTTTAGTTGATCCTTGAGGATAACCAACATGCCCTCACACTAGTTAAAAATTGTAGGCTCCAAACACTCTAGGGAATACAACATGTGTGCCCTAGTAGTAAAGTGGCCGGACTTGGTTCCGAAAAACTTCCCAATGGTATAGACTATCGTCCTCAGAGGACGATCCACTATTTGCTGGATGCGAAGTTTCCCAGATTGGGCTTGTGTCCCTAGTTCACATTATTGGTCAATTATGTCATCCAAGGAAAGTTCCCCACCTCGTGGTCTAGATAAGACTATTGGTCTCCCCCTCCGGGACAATCCAGTCAATAAGTATATATCCTTGATGTCTATGGTCAAGGTGTGGGTCCTAACAACAAAATGTTGCTACTTGGGGTCCCACATGCTAGTAATGTAATCCAAAAGGTGGATGTATTCCTTCATTCCTGGTACCCTAAAATACTTCAATAGCCCACAGTTCTTTAGGGCCTCTACTATGGCAGGATCACTAACAGTTTGGAATTTCGTTGTTTCATGCTCACACTCTTTCCATATGACCATGATGTGCATGTTGTTTTGCACTTGCAAGACATCCAAAACATGTATTAGAAATCGTTTCATGGTCAAAAGGAAGCATAAAAAATGATGTTTTTCAAATAGAAAAGAAAAACAAAATTGATTTTTTTTGGGTAGGAGACATAGTTTTTTGCAAAAACCTAACATGTGGCACTTTTTTCCTTCATGCATAGAGTGCCTGGCACTTCCACTAGTTGCAGACAGAGTGCCTATGGTGCCTCTGCCTCAACGTATGTGGAGTGTTGAGTGCAGAAGCCTCTGTCAGCTATGGACAAAGCACCTATGACGCACATGTCCCAACCCGATAGACAACTGTCGTGCTCATGGGTAGAAAAAAGAGGGTTTCCATAGTGCGCATTTTTGGCCTCCAAAACACCTAAAAACCCTAAAATTTTGGTCAAAAACTCTCTCCATACCAAGTAAAACATTCTATTTATGTTTAAAAACCAAAAAATTACCATGGGCATGAAATAGAATAGTTAAAACACTTACCTCTTCCAAGCAATTGGGAAAACGATGGGTTGAAAGCACTTGCAATCACAAATGGAAGCTCTTCTCCTTTCACTCCAACTCCCAAATCTCCAAATGGAAAAGTGACAATGGTAAAAAACTTTTACTCCCACCTTCTACTTATAGTAATTTTGGAACTTTTTGTTCTTTCATTGCAATTTAAATATTTTTGAAATCCAAAGTTACTTTAATAAAGTGGGTTTTTTTCTACTTGTTTTATATAGTTTTAATGAAATTGGATTTAATGTGTCTTTGAGCTTCTAGGTCAAAATTTATATGGATCATGGCTATGAATTAAGCTCTTTTTTTCTTTTTCAATATTAGAACGAGAAAGAAAAAGTACCGAGCATATTTCTACACTTTTCACATGCTCGTTAAACAACCAGTAAAAGAGTGTCAAGTCCACTTTTACCACTTTTTCAGAGTCGTAAAAACTGTATTATGAAGAAGGAAACCCATTACGAAGTTATATTTAAGCTCTTTTCAGTCTCGATAAAACACAAAAATATTTCCAAGTGAAGTTGTTACGTTCACACTTGTAAAAGTATCAAAACGATTGTTTGATCGGTGGTAGGTTATCACCTTTTTGGACCGATCAGGGGTATTTACTAAAGAGGACCCATTGGAGTCCCCTTGTGTCTTCATTTAGAATCTCTAAACATGAATGATATTGAGTTCACTTTCATCGAACTCATAAAAATTAAACGATGGAAGACCCTCTTGGGGAACTGACCCTCCTTTCTCAGGTTTGTAAAACGTATGAGAATGGACTCATTGCTTGAAGAGCTACAATGAGTGTTTGTTACCCTCTTTGGACTCATAAAAATGAAAAGAGGAACTCATCCTTCAAGATGTGGAAATTAAGGGAAAGAGGAATGTTTTTCATTTGTATTAATGGCAGGTTTTCAGTCCACCTTTGAACATGGCACCTTCCTGCATTTGCATATCTGAACAGTTGGGTAAACAGCTTGTCTTCGAGTCGATCCACTTTTGTGAGTCACCTGACTCCTTTGAGTCAATTCAAAGAATTCTCTATCATATTCCTTGCATTACACCCTATTTTAGTCTCATCAATTCAATGTTGCCAAGTCATTTGTCATGCCGTGATTTGTTCAAAGGATATCTCATCAATAACTTTACCTATCCATAAAGTCAGTCATGTATGAGTCAGTTTCATCACTTCAAATCAACTCTTGTTTCATTGTTTGTGTCACTAATGGGGGAATCATCATAGCCCTCCTTTTACGAGTCTATTCCCATTGAATTCAGC
The DNA here is from genome assembly GCA_001517045.1 of Pseudotsuga menziesii. Lineage (NCBI taxonomy): Eukaryota > Viridiplantae > Streptophyta > Pinopsida > Pinales > Pinaceae > Pseudotsuga > Pseudotsuga menziesii. The sequence goes on from LPNX011007460.1 coordinate 183,782, forward strand.
TCATCTTCCAGGAATTAGACCTAGAAACTTAGTCAAGTACCTTGAATCCTGCATGCTTCAATGGAAGGTTTCCTCACTTTCACTAGTAGGTTTTCATCAATGACCTCTATTGAAAGATTCTATCAAGTGTTTGAATTCAAAAATGTATATTCACACTTGGGAGAATGTACTGGGATACCTTGGGGATCATTGACATTAATGATAATTTCCCTCACACTTGTTAACAGTATACATCAATGACTGGTAATCAAGTGGTTTTTTCCATGTTCAACGTCAAAACATCCATTCACATGGTTAGAATCGTATTAGTTGATATTGGAATGAAGACCCTGAGTGATTAGGCTTCATCACTATGGTTGCCTATCCTTAGGTTGCGTTTGGAGATAAGTTAAAGTCTTGACATAGATCCACATTGTATGTTTGGTGGCTGTGTTAAGTAGCCATGTTTCACCTCTTACATCAGTTATTCATGGATCTACAGTGTATATTTGGTAGCCATGACATGGTCATCATCATGGATATGGAGTGTATTGGTCCGCAGCCGTGATTGAGTTGGATAAGTCAGTTGTAAGCTCATCTCTCATTGCCTATATACCAGATTAATTTCTTGCAAACTATTTTACCTATCACTTTCTTCTAGCTTCATACTTTGGGGGGCAATCTGTTGCACCTGAAAATTCCATAGTTGCTAGTTTTCCTTTCAGAGAGCCCAGCCTGAGATTCCATTAACAACTATTTTCCATCCAAGGGATGGTCAGTTCTTTTTCCCAATTCTGATAGAGCGCTGACAATGCTCTGTCTAGTGGAGTAAAGTGCACCGGTCTCTCTTTATATTTTGGCAATAGGCGTCATCTTTGCTTCTCCTTGTTGAGAAATAATCATAGACACTTTTTCACCTAAAATCAAGTGCGATGATCATCCGAAAACATGAAAAAAGAAAGTTCTAGAATATTCCTTATGAAATCTTCCTTGGAGTCAGTTCCTACTAGATAGGGAGAGGTGGTATTCTCCTTCCTCACCTGTTGGGATTGTCTCCTATCCACTTCCCAAGTGAATTTCATGAGAATTGGCCTATAAATGAAGCCTCCATGGAGTGAGTGAGGGGAGGCCAAAGAAGGAATCCTTATGCTGTTGGATTAAGAGATGCTTAGAGGCAAGATAGAGTGATATTATATGTGAATAGATTGTCATAGGTGTGAAGGATTCTAGATCTTTTGTAGAGGATAAAGCCATCAACATCAAGGATTGGTTGTAACTTTACTCTCCTTTTCTATTAATACAAAAGTGTTCCCCTTTCCCATATTTAATGTGTTTTAATATTAGTTAAATATTGTTGGTTTCCTTGATCACTGACATCGGTAATTGGTTTGTCATGATGCTCTCACTTTTTTTTTCTATCTTTTGATTTATTTTACAGGCATTGAGCATTGTAAGGACTTTTCAGAACAAAGACAAAGAGGACTTGGATCCGAGGTATGATTTTAGTTTCATGTTATTCAAACTGATTATTTAGGGGAAGGATATGCTGCTATTCTCTTTTGTTCTACACTTGTGTCTTATAGGGTAGTGGAACAACACTTTTCCATAGGAGGTGTAAAATTCCTAATAACAACGATTATCCTTGACTTGCCACCACCTACATCAGTCATGCAACTCAGATTTGTGCTAGGACACACATGCTATTACAGGAAATTCATCAGAGGGTATGCATAGATCATTGCACCTATGGAGAAACTGGTTAAGAAATATGCAAAGTTCCAGTGGATGTAAGTTGTCAGGAAATCTTAGACAAATTAAAGAACAAGATTTCCACCATGCCAATACTGGTATTTTCTGACTGGAAGAAGAAGTTCCATGTCCATGTCGACACGTCGTCTGTCACACTCGGCATAGTATTGACACAACCAGGTCAGGGTGCTCTTGAACACCCTATTGCTTTTGATAGCAGAAAACTATCAACGACAGAGAAAAATTATAATATGATAGAAAGAGAAGGCCTCTCCATGGTCTATGTGCTGCAGAAGTTCTGACACTGCTTGTTGGGTGGACATTTTAAAATGTACATTGATCATTCGACATTAAAATACTTGGTCAACAAGCCAGTGTTGGGGGGGAAGATATGTCGATGGCTTCTCTTTTTTAATAATTTCACTTTAAAGTCATTGTTAAATTCAGTTGACTTAATGTGGGACCTGATCACCTGTCGAGGATAGAAAGTGGTGAAGAATCGACTAGTCTGGAGGATAACTTTCTCAACTCACAACTATTTGCAGTCACCATGATTGATGATCAAAATAAGGAGTTTAACATTGTCATACACTTCCTTAGCACAGGATGTGTGCATGAAGGGTTGCCCACTGTGTAGAAGAAACATTTGGTCATCAAGGTCACTGATTATATGTTTATTGCGGGACACCTATACAAGATGGGCCCTGATGAAATATTGCGACCCTGTGTCTTTGACCATGAACGACATTGGGTAATGAGTGAAGAACATTTCGGTGTCCCAAGAGGACACTAGATTGGAAAGGCAACCATGCGCATGATATTGCAAGCTGGATTATGGTGGCCAACCATATATATGGAGACTAAGAGCTTTTGCCACAATTGCAATATTTTCCAGATAACCTGAAAACCATTGAGGCACGACGAGATGACACTAGCATCGCAGATAACCCTTCAAGCATTTGATAAGTGGGCCATTGATTTTTTTGGACCAATAAGTCCACCAAGAAAGAGAAATGGCATGTGCTACATTATTATAGCGACATACTACTTAACTAGATGGGATGAAACCACGCCTGTTAAACACTGTACTGCTGTGACTGCGGTGAAGTTTTTATTTGAAAATCTGGTGACCATATTTGGATGTCCAAAAATTATCGTAAGTGACCAAGGTACGCATTTTGTTAACAAAATGATTGATGATCTTATTGCATAGTTTCAAATTCAACATATAAAGAAAACACCCTATCATCCTCAAGCGAATGGAATGGTTGAAGCATTCAATAATATCCTAGAGAATGCATTAACCAAGGTATGAAATGCACATAGAGCTGATTGGGATCAGAAAGTGTCAGTTGTGCTATGGGCATACCGCACAACTTACAAGTGACTGAGAGGGAACACTCCATTTAGACTAGTGTATGGACAAGAAGCTATTGTGACGATGGAGTATATTGTGCTGAGCTTAAGAATTGATGCACTGATGGAAATGACAGATGTGGATGTCATCGAGCAAAGTCTGTTGCGGCTCATTCAGATGGAAGAAGAACGCTTCATCGCAGGATTTCATCAAAACATAGAGAAGAAAAGGAAGAAAACATTGCATGATCGCCACATTAGAACTAAGCATTTCAAATTCGGAGGACTTGTTTTACTGTATGACAACAAAATTTTGAAGCATCTAGGAAAACTGAAGACGCATTGGCCAGGGCCATATGTGGTCACAGATGTCACTGATGTAGGTGTAGTGAAATTGTGCAAACTGGATGGAATGCAAGTCATAGGAATGATAAATGGTAGTTGCTTGAAACCTTACTATGATGGCCAAGACATGCTTGGGTAAGGAAGGAATATATGAAAAAAAGAGAAAAGGGGAAAGGAAACTGTTTTGTCGCACATCTATGACAGGAGAATGCAAATTGCAATAAGAGAGGGAATGATAGTAGCTGGTCATCATTAAATCCTGGATACCTGAAATTATTTAGTCGATTATGACTGTGAGGTGTCATTAATTCGATGAGTCTGAGGAGAATGATGCCATGCATTTTGGTCCCATCTGTCATCCTTGCCATAAATTCCCTGATGGGTACAGATTAGAACTTGAGTACGTGAATTAATGTTGGAATGTGTCGAATGGGAAGCCCATGTGTTCGACAAGACGTTGATTTTCCATAGAATGATCACATGCAGGATGATTGCATCCATATAAATATGAACCTTCATCGACAAGAATTATTTTACTTGCACAGAAAGAAGAAGAGCAAACCAAAGTTTATGACATTGAGAGCTGAAGCTAATGGTCATTTCGATTTCCAGCACTAGTGAGCAGTACAACGATATGAGAACATCACCTTACCTGGTAGAAGAATAAATTATGTCACCAAAGGTACATCAACAAGAAGAAGAACTAGAAATGATAGTGTGAAAAAACCCACAGACAATTCCTACGGCTAGTTCGGCCCCTGCTTCGGCCTCTCATTCGGCATCTGCGTCGGCCCCAGTTCAGAATCCACCTATTGATATACCAGTTGCAGGTCCATGACTGTTTGTGTTGGAGAGGGACATCCCAGAAACATCATTGCCTTAGATCAGGGCACCAAAGTTATCAAAGAAGTGTAAGGCCACCGAGGACATACCTACCGAGAATGCATGAGCTTTGCCACCGGGAAGAGACACAAATGCCAATATGGAGGAGCGGAACCTTCTACCACCATATGTTAAGCATAGGAGAATAGGCGCTTGAGGTGAAGCTTCTGATGAAAGCATGCTCCTCCTTGGTTGCACCTCAGATCCTTGTGAGAGTATTGCTACTGATGAACATAATCTCGAAATTGGTGAATTTGTAATTTGAAGATACTGATATGAGGAAGCAAGAAGAATTAGAGAGAAATAACTATATGATCATGCTTCTAGATGTCCTTCTTGAGTCGTCGTTGGTATTTCCAATGCAATGGGATTGAGGTATAGAAAGCACGGGCCTACTTAACTTACTGATCATGTCGCACTTTGGTCTAAGAAAGAAGGTGAGCACATATGTGAAACAACTCCTGGCTTGCTTCCATGGAGGGTATTTATGGATTGCCAAACCCTATCCTGTCGACGTCGAGCTCATTTTGCTGATATCAGGTCTCCAACACTATGAACACGACCCTGCGCCATATCTGTGTAAAAACAGGGATACAACGAAGATAAAGGATAAATATGACCTCTAGCACGTGAATAGTGGATTCCCCATTTCCTCTATTACTAATAACACAGTGAGGTTCTCCGCAATGATTTTATCTTGCAAGATATTGCGCAAGATGTGGCCTACTGAGTGCACCACTGAGACGGTGGAGCTAGAAGAGCAGTGCGCAGAAGGAGTGATTTTCAATTGGTCATAGTATCTATTGGAGGAGCTGCTAGAGGACACCGAGCAAAAGTAGGAGGAAAGTATGGCCAACTGGCACTACTCCTGGTTGCTTATTTTAATTTTTTTTATTGTTTGGTCCAACCCACTTTATTACCAGCCACTGGATGTCCCACTACTTTTCCATGGCACGGAGTATCAAAACCTATGGGAGGAAAAACAAGACAAGATCCAACAGAAGGAAAATAACATAGAGTTCTTTCTTCATTCAGAGGCCTTGCGAGAAGTAATAAAACACCAACATAGACTGCGCGGTGTGACAACCCAAAAGTATTCATTGTTCATAATTTTCTAGGCCGATGTCCATAGTATTATTCTGGAGTTGCGACATGACTCAAAAAAGCAAGCGCAGCTGACGCTTTTCATGATTATTGACTTGGATGTGGAAGCGACCATCCAGGATTGGCTTGAGAAATGACACGTCCCGGTCGAAATGCAAATGGACCAGGGAGATAACCAAGGAGGAAACCAAGGAAATGACAAAGGGAATGGCCAAGATGATGGCCAAGGGAATGATGGGGGCGACGGGTAAGGAAACCAATCGTTTAGTTCATAATAGGATGACAATGATCAGGGATCTGATAGGGATGATGGAGAAGAAACCCTTACTGACGAGGATGTGCAGAATCAGAAGAAGGCCTAGGAAGAGGCACAGGACAAAGAGCAGCCTTAGCCATAGCACAAGAAGCACAAATCTGATAGAAGAATTAACATAGTTAGCCATCCGAGGAGGGAGTAAGCCTTCTTAAGGACACTATCACAAAGGTTGTGAAGTCTAGTCTTAAAGGCATAGGAAAAAAGTAGTTGCAACTAAAAGATAAAATAATGGAGCACATCAATACGCTCACTAAGGCCATCAGTGAGGTGCGGCACACAGTCGAAGCCGGGAATTATGGCATGGATCCTATTGACACATTAGTAACACCACTGTTGTTGCCGTCGGTGAAGATAGACGTCTAAGCATGACCAATGGAGACAGGGACACCAAAATTTGACCATGTTGTCCATGAATTTGGGACACTAGTTATAGATTTCTCCAAACTCGCATTGGTCGAAGTTTATTCTATTTAGCATGTGGTCATGACTGAAATAGGGATTTGGGAGAATGCTCTTGCGTACCATGCTACAAAGAAATCAAGGAAGGAAAAAAATTGCAAGGCCCTCCTTCATGAAAAAGAGAAAGAGATCGAAGTGCGTGAATAGAGCATGCTTGCACTAGCTGAATCCATCAAAGATGCAGTCATAGAGTTCCCTTTGGAAGAAGACAAAGAAGATGCAAATACAGCTGCAATGGTAACATGACTTTCTAGGATTACTACAGACCTAAGAAAATAGGTCAAATATATTAAAGCGCAACAGATACCAAGCACACGCCCTGAGGTTCTAGAAGAGCATAGAAAAACAACATCTGAGGCTGTTGAGCGAATCAAGCAAGGAGAAAAACTCTGCACTGAAGCAGTTGAAGCCATATCTGTGACCTCGGAAGATGAATCCATGGATAAAATCAAGGAAGATGCATGGAAATATGATTTAAAAATCACCATGGTTAAGCTAGACATGAAGAAGCTGCTGATTAAGGAGAATATTGAGCAGGTCGCCGAGCTGAAGAAACTACAGTAGGAAGTAAAATCTCTCCATGACCAAGAGTAGAAAAGAAACAAGGAAGTCACGGCACAACAGACAAAAGCCGAAAGAGTTACATGGCTCATTCATCCTGTACAGCGGAAGCTCTAGATTATCACTCTGTTGCTGGAAGAAGGATCATCGAAACATATCAATTCCAACTGTGTGGAACAACTGGGTAAGAAGGCAGAGGAAGTAGTGCAAGAGGTTGGCTAAGTGGAATGCATTTTGAAGGAATTTCAGGACAAGGTTGCTCCCATGGCACAGCCTATGCCAGAGACATAAGTTTTCTTAGTGGCTCGTGAAAATCCACATGTGAGTGTTGGGGGCCTATTGGGATAGAAAAGAGCTAAGGGAAGAAACCGAAGCATAGGCACAGAGAGGAAAAGTAGGCACGCGATGGAGTAAAAGAAGGTAAAGGACATAAAGGAAGCACAAAATAAAGAAAGATGTGACAAGGAATGGTGCGACAAAGGAATATCGGACTTCGATTTAGTGGAAGATTGGTAGGTAGAAGAGTAAAGGATGGGAAGTAGTAGGTTAGAAGACCATAGGAGTTTGAGTTGACAGAATACTAAAGGACAGTTTTTGCGGCTATTTATGAACTATACAGGCAAACTGAAATATGTTTCTACGACTAGTTATGGCCTGCGATTAATGTAATGAAGGAAATTTTTGTGGCCAATATGGCCTGTCATTAATGTAATAGAAGATATTTTGTGGATATTTATGACTGTAATAACTGAGTTGTACTTAGTCGACCCTGCGGGGTTTTGTAAATTATATAAATAAGTGGAACCCATTATGTGTAAAAGTTAGCTTCAAGAGTTAGCTTAAAGAAGATTGTAGTTTTGTTGGTTCAGTTGGTAATTGTAGAAGTATTTAGAGGATATCAGAGAGGATTCTAATAATAGAAAGCTGTTGAGCTGTGGATCTACAACTATGTGTCTAGACCATTTTGTAGAGTCTGTTACCACCTAAGTTGTACTTAGTGGTTTTTATCAAGTGAGCCCGGTGAACTGGATAGGGTTAACTTCTTCGGACTTCAAAAGACCTATGGAAGTACTTCTGGGAAGTGCTTGTTGTATCATATCACATGTTCATACCCCATGGGGGAATTGTAATAAATGTTCTAG